>BMAO01023235.1:0-122192 GCA_019973975.1 Trichonephila clavata | reverse complement strand
TTTTCGAAATTTTTTTTTCAAATTCTTCAATTAAATCGAAAATTAATACAGCATATTCTGTGCATACATTTATTTATTTTTAATCAAACTGTGTAAATTGAAATATTTTCATAATTTGCGTTTGGGCCGCATTTTAAAAGCTTTTGGGCCGTATGTGGCCCGTGGACCGCACTTTAGACAAGCATGACTTATAAAACATCCCTAGCTAGATCACGAGTTTGATGCTTCGAGTTTTCCACCATTTGCCATATTCACTCCAGTATGAAAACAGATTTAATATCTCTCAACTCATCTACAGGACGGAAGACAAAAACTTATGTATGGTTACACCTCTTACCAATCAGTACTGTGAAATACGCTTAGCACGAAAACGGTTAAGACAAATATCGGTGAACACGAAATACAACAATGATTCCTACAAACCTTTTTCTCTTTTAACACAAAGATTTCCCTTCATTTAATGAAATGTTTGAGACATTTCTGTATTAATTGGACTATTCTACTGTATAACATCGGAAGAATTCGTTACACTAGATGATGATAATGTGTATACAGCCTCAATTATGGCAAACAAACACATTTTGAATTTTTTCAAGCTCAAAAAATATCATTCACGCAGATTAAGACGATGAACAGGAGAATAATGCAGCACTTTCCCACATTATCCGAAATGAGAACATCATGCAAAGTATGCGCAGTTATTTAGACGCGCATTTTCCGTTGGTGAAATGAATAACGAAATAGACGACATCGAACTGTTCGATGTCGTCTATTTTGTTATTCATTTCACCAATGGAGAATGCGCGTCTAATAACTGCGCATACTTTTCATGATACATTGTCCTTTTAGCATCGAACAGTTTGATGCTCTAAAAAGACAATGCAACCAACATATATATATCTGATTATTTTCCAAAAACTCAGTAAATGTTTTGTTTTTCAAAAAACTTGAATTTGTAGTAAATATAATTAATCTGCGAATGTTTTTATGTCATTTATCTTTATTCAATACATACATGCTATGTAAATAAAATGTACTCTAATAAACTTAGTTTTGTTAACTATTGATTTTTTTTTTTTTTTTTTTGCAATAGTCCTTTAACACGAAAAAATTTCATCCTCTCTTTTCTTTAAAACAACTTTTTTCACTGTATTTCCATAGATGAAAATAATTTCTTACTATTTTGGAATATTTTTAAAAAAGATTAGCAAATGTTTGTGAAGTTCGAAAAAACTGACTTAGCTTCTTTAAAGTGCAGTAATATTTTCATTTTAAATTTTTGTTTAAAGACAAAAATGAATGAATGAATACTCTTCAGTGAACTGAGGAGTTTTCCCCGCAAGAAAACAATACTCCGTCATACGCAAAACATTTACTTCCGAAGTGAGAAAAGTAAAAGTGATACGTCGCTTGGCGATCATATTATTACTATATAATGAGAAGTGATGAAAGATTCGTGATCAAACACACAAATGGGAATATAACGTAAAAAGCGACGCAACAATGAGTTATCCCGAAAGAGATGAAAATTGGTAGGTGTGTTGTACATGTATTGAAAACGAAATATCAACAGTATCAGGGTAATTGAATATTTAATTCAGGAAATAATATAGCTATAATAGCAAAAAAGCAGTAATGGACCTCTGGTCCTTATACAAGCTTTGCTTCTTTTAACCCAATAAGCTAAATTCATAGTGGTCACATAATAAAAGTAATCGTGTTTTGCATTGGTCGCATTAGACTGACTGACACTTCTGTTGTACTTGTAAATTTCACATACAATCTCAGACTTGATATTTCGAAAAAAATGTAATATTCTTCAGAGATTTTCGAATAATAATTCAAAAAATTTCAAAGTGCATTTATAGTTTTATATACACGAATATTTTTTTAATCAATGCATTAAGTTTACCTATGTGTGTTGTTTTCGTGAGAAAATATATGCTTTTTAAAAAAGTTATCGTAAAATGCAAAAGTTGCAACAGTGAAGCGCATGCGCTAATTTGCTAGAAAAACGAGGTTACATTTATCCTGACTATGACGTCGCAATAATTAAGCTCATAGCGCATCTTTTCTTAAATGGTGGTATTTTCTTATATTTTTCGCGAATCCGTCTGTAAAGCATAGATTCAATTCATGTAAGTAGACCAGAGCTTTTCAATACTTGCAACCCAATTTTCAATCATAATTTTCACCCCACCCCTCTCCTCCATACAATAATGTTCTTTTAAGATACGAAATCTAGCACAAAAATTTCTCTGGGCAAGAATTTTTCTTCCCCATTTTATTAAAAACTAAATATTGTGTTGCTTTAAAAATTGTATTTAGGGATTTTAGTGTTTGTATTTTTTTGTCGTCTTTTACTTCAAGCACCTCTATGTGTGATATATTTTTCAGTTCTACTGAGTGAATAAAACATTCCATCTATATTGCCTATTCATTTCGATGTTTAATTAAAATGTAGTGATTTACAAAGAAGAATCTTTAGTTATGGGACATGTAATCTGTTTAGGAAATATGTTTCGATTCCGGAATAAATGTATTTAAAAAATTATGCTCTATAAACTTTACTACTTAGAAATTCACGAGTTACGCTCTTACGTTATTTTTAGTAAATACTTCGAATTGGACGTCAAAATGGATATTAATAAAGAAATTCTATAATATCTATATAGCACAACTGAGAAATTTTGGCATTCCAATTACCGATTATCCTGCTTACAAATTAACGTATCCTTCTATTTTTATACTTAAGAAAAGTCATTTCTTACAGAAATTTTACTTTTACATTTTAATTTTAATCCTAAATATACAGAAAACAGAAACTGGTTTTTTAATTTATAGCGTCTGTGTTAATGACGATACATGTGTGATATCATATAGTCGAGGTTTTATTTCTTTTATTTCCGTTCATCTAATACGGTTATCTGAAGGTTCTGTGTGTTTTCTTTTCTTTGTGTATAGAAGCGGAAGAATGTGTCCGTTATCTCACTCCATGCATTTTTTTTTCTGTGAAGAGAATAACCTGCAGAACGCGATTACATATCCCGTGTTAAATTTACAAGCTTCAGCAAATGTGTGCGTCACCTTATTTTTTAACTTTTTATATTGCATTAAGTTTTTAATCTCTAGAAGTTTATTGAGGATGTAATATTACCTACGACTTGACTTATAAGTTTTTTTTTTTTTTTTTTTTTGCGCATGTGAAAGTGTACGCGATTTAACGATTAAAATGGTATATGAGAACAGCTACAAAACAGTTCACAGAATGTAGACTCTATTGAAAAATAAAACGACTATGTGGCGAAATTATAGTGCAAGAATTAAGAAAATTATTTAGTTTCGACTCATTGGGGAAAAAAATATTCTATAGAATTTTTACTGTGCCTTAAAACTTTAGTCACAATTAACGAATTATATTCCTTTCTAAGCATTATAGAATCGCATTACTATAATGACATCGCCTGTGGGCGATTTCTTTCCCATTCCAATAAAAGGTTGATTAATACACAGCTAATTTGTATAACGAACTGAATGACATCATTCCTCACATAAATTTTGAAGCTAAGGTTAAGATTTCACCACGGAGGTTGAAATTCCAAAGACCTCGAATGGGCTTCCGCCGAATCCCTTGTGAATATAGATGTTGTTTCCGTGTTCAGCCGGAGCCTCTAGACTCTAGAGGCTAATTATTGAAATTTTAATGGTCCTCCCTCCAAACCCCGACTGTCTAATTCGGAGGGTTCCGTACGCGAAACATTGGGACTCAAATCCGACATAACTCTAAGACGTCACTCAAAACTTTAATAAATAATCATAAACACACAAATAATCGCGAAACAATTTATTGATCACTAGGCGAATTCAAGATACGAGGGAAAAACTATTTATCTAATTAAACAATCAAAATACACTTATCTGCGAGCCCCAAAAGACATACGAACTCTTTGACGCTGAGTTTCCAAATAAGCGGATGAAGCTTCATTCTGGAATTAATTCCAACGCACAGTTAAACTTAGACGCAAAGTATTTCACTTTCTTTATTGTTATAAGAGTAGAGAGAATAGAAATATGAGTATTACCATATAGCTATAGACTCAAATGAAACTACTTTCAATTTCATTTTGCAAAAATTCTCAAAAAACACATAACATTTGAAGAACTTAACGTTAAAATAAAGAAACAATGAAAGGAAGAAAATACAACGGAAGAACTGCGTTGTATTCAAATACAAAATTATAATGATAATAGTGATTGTTTAATCCCATTATCATTATTATCTTGTGGATTGTAGAAAATTTTGAATATAGAATCGAAACTGAGAGGATCAAAAGAGATTGTATAAAATACAACCGAAATAAATTATGACATGTTAACAGTAATTTGAAGAATTTGTGACTGGATTATCAAAAGCAAATGTCTTAAGCATTTTTTAAAAAAATCTATGAGTGGAGGGGGGAAATATTTACTTTGAACTATCATTTCAGTCCGAATTCTCTAAATGCTATAAAAATATTTTTAAAAAAAAAGAAAAAAAAAAAAAAGACCGATGAGAGCTAAATGTTATCCAATAAAGATACACTTCTAATCACACAAAATGCAACACCCTGAAAGAAGCATGCAAATCAAGTGAAATTCGCATCATGCATTGGCAACGATGAAATATTAAATCATTAGCATTATAGCTCAGACACACATCACGGGCGACCGTAGCACGCAGTTTATCTATGCCTCGTGTAAGACATCGAGCGTCTTTTGACTGCGTTTCTGAATTTGACCAAGGAAGAATAGTTACCTATAGTGATTGTGGATTATCCTTCAGAGAAATCGGTCAACGTGCTGCACGAAACCAAGCAACTGTGATGCGGATCTTTGATCGCTCGATGCAGGATGGCCGATTGCACCCGCCTCGTTGCACCATTACCCGCGATGACAGGCGGATTGTGCGTATTGCAGTTATGGGCATCATCGTGAACCATAGCACAACAGATTGAATTCGTTACGCATCATTCGGTGTCCACTCAAACCTTTCCACGCCTTTTGCAGCAGAGTGTCCGCAAGGTGTCCATTGCTTCATTTACCCTTGACTGGAAACCACAGGCATTTGTGCCACCAATGATGCGATGAACGGCTGACATGGACAATGGAATGGAACGACATTGTATTTACTGACGAATCCCGCTTCTGACTGCAACATCACGATGGTCGGATACGAGTTTGGAGTCACCATTGGGGACAGTTTGCTGAGCTGTTGCGTTATGCATCGCCATACTGGTCCTGCACCCGGTAACATGGTTTGAGGGTACTATTGAATTTCAGTTCCGCTTCCCTCTAGTACGCATTGCTGGTACAATGAACAACCGGTGCAGAATCTCTGAAGTGTTGGAGCCCGTGGTCCTCCCATACACTCAACGCTTGTCATCAGCCATATTGCAACAGAATAATGCGTGACCATGCATGGCCCGCAATTTTTAAAAGTTCTTTATCCATCAGATTGAATTGCTTCCTTGGTCTGCCCGTTCTCCCGATTTATTACTAATCGAAAACGTGTGGTCCATGCTTGCACAACGACTGACCCGGGATACACCACCCGCTGCTACACTAGATCAACTTTGGCAGTATGGGGAAGCCGAATGGACTGCTGTACTCCACAGATACATCCAAAGCCTCTTAGATTCTATTCCGAGGCGTGTGGCGCAGTGCTTATAGCCAGCAATGGTGGCTATACTAACCACTGATTTTGTCCTCATATACACGTCGCAAGAGACTTTAATTTTAGTCCTTTGATCTTTGTACAACATGTTATCTGCCAAATAAATTTCGCTGGGATATCTCTGATCCTTCGTGGTGTTGTGTTTTGTGTGGTCAGCAGCGTAGAAGAATATAAACATATATATTTGTAAAAATATGAATGATACACTCAATATCCTATTCATGAAATTAAAAATTTTAAATTTAAGGGACGAAATGAGAGAGAGACCGCTGCACCGAATGAATAATTCTCCCTATCTATTATAAATAAAATTACGAAAAAGTTAATTTTTTATTCAATGAACAGCAAGATTACCCAAAAGTTCAGAGCTACAACACCAGCCCCTCGGAAAGACCACCCCACACTTTTGATTTTCGGCAAGGTACTTCAATTTGCAGCAAAAAGAGTGAGAAATTTTGAGCAATGTCTTAATATTGAAAAAAAATATGCTTTCATGTAGCTACAGGTTTTTTTTTTTAAACTGACACTTTTCATAGCCACCTGTAGATCGATCTAACAACCACAAATGCATTACACTTGGTACAGAGACATGCGAAGTAGAATTTTGTGGGGAATTAAGTTGCAATAATCACCGATAAGGGGACTTATAGAGCTGTGAGATTCAAAAAGTATAAAATAAACTACAAATAAGTTAAGATTTATTCACTGCATTCACTCCTCCGGCGAGAAAATCAACCACCTTCAACATAGTCTTTGTTCTCAGACCATATGTAACACCCTGCATTCCCTGTACAACATATACCACGGTTGTACACAACATGTCAAGGAATATTCCACACTGCATGTGATATGTGTATCAGCAATGATTCCCTGTGAACCGTCGACGATTACAGCTGCGCCATCTGTTATCCCCTCTTCTGACTCAGGAGTTCTTCTGTTTCTAAGAATTTCTTTATTATTCCTTTCGAAGCATTAAGTGATAAAGCTCCCTTAAGTAGCTCCAGTTGGATTCTAAAATTCCGAGGAGCTGTGGATGATTAAGATAATATGCAGCTTTATACCAATAACACGCGTTTTCTCAATGTGATTTGCACAATCACTTGTAAATAGGGTTTGCAATCCCGTGTCATATTTTCAATCTCGGGATTTCGGGATTACATTATCCAAATCCCGGAATTAGGAATGAACTATTTATTAAAAATACTTACATATTGGCACAGTTGAAATTGCATAATAAAACTGAAACCTCTTTGATAGCTTTATTTAGTTCTTCTGCTACACTTAATGGTTTTTGTATATAAATTGATCCAGTTATTAAATCAGAATGTGAATCCATTTCAAGTGTTACCTCATTTGAAATTGAAGATCCAGTTGCATGAGGTGTTAGCAATACAATGGGATTTGAAGTGTCTTAAGTCTTCCAAGCAGGTTCGCTACTAATTAACAGTATTTAATTGAAAAAGAAACTGTGACAGAATCTATTCTTGTGATGTTGCTTATATTATTGTGTCAGCATTGCAGTGAGCCACATAGATCTTTGCGACGTTCTCCCATACTGTGCATATATTTTTTTATTACATATAGCACTTATAACTGCGCAAAAAAATTCTACGTACATATTTCATAAACAAAATATAAATTTTAAAAAAATTAAATTCTTAGAAAATTTTTATGAGAAATTTTTTTTAAATATAATTTAGACAAAAATTAAATCCCGGAATTTGTTATTTTAGTCCGGGGATTTCAGGATTAGAAAAAACACCGGGATCCCAGGGGTTTCGGAATTCCGGGATCCTGGGGTTGAAAACCCTACAAGATATCTTCCAAAAATTCTAAATGCCTCTGTCCAAGTTAGTTGACACCGGACATCCTGAGGGTGGGTGAAATGCCCGTTTTCTGACCCCACTTGCGATGGGGAGAAAGTTACAGATGAAAATAAGAGGAAACATATGAAATTTTACGGTTTAACATACACACCCTGCTCGAACCCTTCAAGATTCAACACGTAAAAAAAACTAACATTAACCGTATACAGTACAAGAAAAGTAAATAAGATACATTAAATGTAATACCAAATTCACAATACATTGAAAAAAATTCAAAATATAATTCAGACAAAAATTAAATCTCGGGATTAGTTATATTAATCCCGGGATTTGAAAAAACCACCGGGATCCCGGGGCTGCAAACCCTACTTGTGAACTAGTTCACTTCGACGAAGAATACTATTCTTCAGATCTGTCTACGTGTTTTTGTAGCCCAAATGACTGGTGCGGTCGTCGCATATGAAAGCATGAATTTGTATTTTGCTTTCATACTCGTGTTTTATGCTGATTCTCAGTTTGATAAGTTATAACAGAGCCATAAGTATCCCTATCGGTAATTTTTGGAACTAATTTTTTTTACGGAATCTTACTTAAAATGTCACTATTAGCCTCCATACCAAGTTGGGTGCCATAACGGTTGTTAGGTGGTACCTGAGGTGGCTCGGAATAATATCATTTTAAAAACTGTGTTCCAACTAATAGAAAATAATAACCAAGTTGTTGAAAAAGATCCTCTGTGTATTAAAACAATAATTTAAGCAAAAAGGTGCATTGTTATGAGACATGTCATTTGTCCATACATGCATTTGATTGTACACTTTCCGTACATATTATCCAGAAAAAGCATAGATTATAATAATCGTATTTTTTTCTTTATCTCACATTCACGAATATAGATGAAATTTATATCTGTTTCTGGTTTTCTTAATACAAAAATCACGAAGATATTTTTATGGACTTACCCAGGACGCGTGGATTATTTAGTATAAAAGTGATACAGATTAATTTTAGAAGGCGAGAAGACAGATGCCTGCCACAAGACACGCAGGTGGAAGAAAGATCGTTTAATCTTGCTTAACTTAACAGCAGATATAATTCTAGATTTTAGAAGAATCAAAAGATTGTAGTCAGTAAGCAACTGTGAAAACGTTTCAATACATTCAATTACTGTAGATATCCATTACACCTCTCAAAAAGGGCAACGGACCTCTATTGAATCTTTTGCAGGTGCACTAGATATCTACGGGATTATGTATAAAACTAGTTTTGATCCATGTACACGTAAAGTTCGTGTGTGTTAGAACAAGTATATATAAAGCTGTTTGGTGCAGCCAATAATGTTATGTAAGAAAAGAATTGTCCTGTCTTTATGAACAATTATTGTCTTTATTAGTGTAATATCAAGTGGTTTGAGGATGTCAAAATCTTTTCTATAAATAACACGTTTTATTTTATTTAAGTTTGTCATCAATCGTTTCGACACTATAATAGATTTGCGTGGGAATTTCACAGCAGATCTTCAATAAATTAGATGAGGAAAGACTCCGTTCGATAGATATTTTCAGTGACATGGTTCCATTTACTGTATTTCATTATAAAAGCGTATTTTTTAGTTTTTTTAAACTATAATTTATTTTTCCTGTTTTAGTTGGATCTACAATAAAATCGTTCCTTTTTATTTAGTCTTTTTTGACTATCATTTATTTTGTTTGTTGTATTTGTATTAACCATGAGCGTTTTCGCTTTAGGGTTGTAACTTAATCTTTTAGTCTCCAAATCTGAAATTAGTCGCCAAATCTAGAAATAGGATCTGGAATTAGTCACCAATTCTGGAAAGGGAAAATCTTTAATCCTAATAATCCTGATCAGGATAGTCTAACAAAGTTATTAAATTATTGTATTTTCATCGGTCCTTGACAAGTGTGCAAAATTTTGAATTAATCTAACCTTTTAAAGTGGTTAAAAATTGAGTTCAAAGATTCCATTACATACAGGCGAAGCTAATTAAAGTGTGTTAAAAAAAGAATTATTATTTCTTAAAAGGAGAATACATTGAAAATATGCCCTTCTTTCTTTATTTTTTGCCCAAAAGTTGCATTTAAATTAATTTTTTCTTGTTATAATATACTTAAAACGATTTTATATGCATATTCTAATTCAACTGGCACTAGATATTTAAAAGAATTTCATTTACATCTTTTTTCAAAATCACAGTCCGAGCGTGTATTAAATCGCTTTGAAACATAGTTATTAATATTTAAAACTTTGTGTTTATTCTTAATCCAAGAAAATAATACTAATGAGAGAGATCTCTGTCTAAAAAATTAACCCATAAACAGAATCTTAAAAATTCCAAAATAATAAGCTCAAAACATTCTGAAAAATTATATTTAAGATCTATCCACAAGATCTAAATAATGCTCTTATTTTTATAGTCTGCTAACAGGAGAGATACGCGAGGATGAGCATGTTAAATTCTTTTTACTACTCGATATCTTATTATTTCAGAGACTTTGTCAATCAATTGCCCTTTAATTCGAGTTAATTCCACAGTTGTTCACCTGTTAATCACGAACAGCATATTCTTATCTGAAATCACTGACGAATGATATTTAAATAAGGGAAGGACTTCTGCCCGAATCGTGATTGTTGCATTACATTAATAACAAGGGGCAATGAATAAAAAATTCCTTTATCAAACATATTTCGTGTAAAGCAGGTGAAAATATTGAAGTATTATTCTTAAGAAACAGACTTCTTTTGACAATCAATCGGATAAAAAACCTCAATATTTAAATCCTATTAAAATTATAAATATACTGGTTATGTGTTTATGTAATTCTCGAATTAATGATAATTATTTCAATATATGTATAACATTACCTGTTTATGAGAAGTTTTCAATTCAATAGTCATTCAGGTGAGTAACAAATAAAAAATGTTCCTTAAATTTAGATTAAAGTGTAATGTTTCTAACTACGAAAAGTAAATCGTAGAAAGAAACACTGCACTTTTTTAAAAAAAATTTTATATCTTTTCTTTTGTTGTTCATTTTGAAAAAGACGCGTTGTCTTATGGGTTTTAATCAGAACTTTTATTAGAAAATCTTTAACAGAAAGATCAAGTTTAAAATAAAAATCAATTAAGGTCTGTAGTTGAAAAAATCTAGTCATTATCCGAGAAAAATCATATTTTCTCTACAAATAGAATTTATACATTAGGCTTCCTCTAACGCAACTTACAGAATTTTTAATGAATAGTTCTAAACAGTATGTGCAATTTTAAGCAAAAATATTTTGACCGAAAAATGTGAAAGATCTAGACTGTTTAATGCTTACATAATTGAAACCTACAAAATAATAAAATTTTTATTTTTAAAATATATATATATATAAATTATTCTATACATAAGAGCGCGCGCGCTGTCCTAAGTTAGCAATGTTTATACTACTGCAGCATCCATATTTTTATATTTTAAACTCTATTATTTTTAACTTCTATATATCCTTTCTAAAACCTATTGTCTAGTTATCTTGCAATTTCATTTTTTTTTTTTTTACTTTTTTGATTATTGATTATTCTTTTCTCTCTAGTAGAGAATTTTGACTATATATATATGCATAAAATAAGGATTTCTGAAAGAAGATATTTTTTCTTTTATTTTACAGTTGAATATATCTTTACTTCTTTCAGTGATAGATAATTTTTAAAATGAGAAAGTTTGCTTTCAAAAGTTTGAAATTGGGACATTAAAGCCAATGATAAACTTCTATCCCTTGTTGAATTAAGCACTTCACCTATTTTTAGGTGACAAATAGGGTCCGCCAATCATACCAACTTTAAACAATCTTTAAACTTCTTGAGGCCCTGGGCTTCTATGAAAAAGTAGGCTACATCTGTGACCCTTAAAAGTAGATTGAACATAACAGATGTTGATAAATGCTCGCCCAAACGGTAACTAGCAACAAATAAATGGGCATGACTCACAATCCAGGAGGGCAAGAACATATCGAAAAGTCGAAAATAAAAGATTTATATATAAAAGAATTATTAATTTACTGAAAGGAATCAAAACAAAATACGTTCTGAGATAATAAAAAATACACTTTTTACAATGATGTAATATACTTATAAATGTATCAGTATTACACAATGCATTTGATTATTAAATCGTCAGTACTAAGTTACGAACATTTTTAATAATTACTAGTGACTTCAAGGGCTTGTTATATACAAAATTTAAAACTTATCTCAATAATTTGTACAATTTATAATTAAAGTCGTATTTTAGCTTTAGCGTCAAAGTACATTATTATTGAATTCCATACCATTTATCATATGGAGAGGGGGGAGGGAGGGTGCCATGAAAATTATGATTGAAAATTGGGTCGCAAACTTTGAAAGTTTGAGAAGCACTGCATTAAGGCTTTTGTAACTTTAGCTGAAATTTGGGGATATTTCGCTTAAAATTTTTTAACCAAAAATCAAAATCTCATTCGCATATGCATTTTAACATAGAATTTGTTGATAATTCAATCACTTGTTCTATCAGAGATAAATCTTTATTTTTGCTAAAATATAGAAATGGATTTTTAATCCAGCCCCATGGGAATATTCTTGTTGAAAATAATTCTTAATAGTGGTTTTTAATCATAAATTATGCTCCTGGATCTTTCTATCTTCTATAAAAGATAAAATTTTCTAAAATTCCGGCGCTTTAATTCAGCAAAAAGTGATCACTTGTGAAGCCTCTGTCAAAGATCCAAGAAACCCTAGGGGTCCGTGGAACCCAGGTTGAAGACTTCTGATCTATATTAACTGATAGTTGCATTACCTTCAACGATTACTTTACATCCTGAGTAGCAAGCCACTACCATAAATCTCACACTTAAAATCAATTTCGAAAACTAATTGTTTCTTTTAGATTGAACTTTTGAATACATTGTCGCATTTTAGGACTCCCTTATTTTTTTTAGCGATATATATACTATTAAAACGCACCTGATAAGTTGATTAGTAAATCCAATTAAAATTTACTGAAGGATTGTTTATTGCGACTATTGTTTTATTATTTCACACATCTTTCATTTATAAATGGATTATATTGTATAAAGTTAAATGTGAACTATATATATATCTGTACACACACAGAGTTTATTACCAACATACAAAACTTTACTGAATTACAAAGCTACAATCTTACGATATGTTTCCTAGCAAAAGAAATACAAATACATTTTAATGTGAACTGTATAATAATACAATATATATATATATATTTCAAGATAAAGTTCACAAAATCTTCTAAGAGCATTTATACAAACAAAAACGAGAGACCTTCAATATGTGTATTCTAAATTTTAAAATAGTGGTGTCCGAAATTAACAATTGGTTACCGGTTCAAAAGAAAATATATCTGAGTATCTTTCTATGTTATATAAAAATATAATAAGTAGCAAAATTTCAATATACATGGTATTTTGAATCATATATGCAGCAACAACTGAAATTGTTGTTCGTTATAATAGTTTTTTTTATTCTAATATTGATTGGATGTCTGATTCAAACTAAGTGACAGGACATGAATCAGTTGAGAACTGACGTTAAGCTGTCAAGGTGTGTCCAGACGGACATCGGTGACAATCGCCTATCCTCGATTCGAACGAGGTATTTGTAGCCACGCAACAGCTGTTTCTATGGCAACGACGATGGAAGAAAAATAAACAAATTTAATTAAATCCGTTTCCTGAATTTAAACTCTAATGCTGACAGTTATTTATTTTATCCAGTTTAGTGTACTTTGTAATTTTATGGCATTCCCAAATATCTTAACTTACCACTTTTTAAAGAAAATGGTTATTAATATCATTTTTACCTATTGTCTGAGATTTACATTCCGTCAGAAACAACTTTTTAACAAGGAAATAAATTACTGAGTTACAGTACTCGCATGTAAATGAGTTTTTCCTTTATAAGGCCGTGGTAAGTATACTTACCACTAACTCAATTAAGTTTTAAATGTCCATGGGAAGCTATTTTCCCACCTATGATTTGTGCTACCTAGCACTTGAAAATTCAACTAATACGTGAATTTTCAAGTCGCAAGCGTAAAGGATAATCTGTAAATTTCCTGGCAGAAGGAACTGTTTCAAATGACATGATTGACCGTTTGTGCTCTACTAAAGCCCATGAGAACAAGATACTATTGTATATCTTACAATGTCCCACTATGTATTGATCCTTATTTTCCGAAATTTACGGATAGTATAATAAGTATAAATTCTAACTAAAGTTTTTTAATACAAAATGTGATTAATTTATAACTCTTTTGGTATATTTTAGTGCTTACAAATTAATTTTTGTACCTTGTAATGTAATATAAAAAGAAATGTAAAAGCTAAGATGTCCTAAATTTAAATTGCTCCCCTTGGGTGATGGGAAATACACATCCCACTAAAAATGAGGTAAAAATCAAATTAATTTTAAGTAATAAATTAAAGAAATTATTTTTTTTTATAAATCAATCTAAACACCAAAAATATTTTAACATTACTTTGAAAAAAAATGGCTGAATGAGAGGTTAACATATGTTTGTTTTAAGAATTTATCCATGTTTCTGTTTACATATTTTCTAATATGCTTTGATTTACAAAGCATAAAAATGTAACTGAAGAGATGTAACTTTTATTTTATAACAATCCATTCAACAAATAGGCTTTTAAATTTGTACTTAATTGTTGAGTAGCTCCATTTCTTTCGGAGGGAATAATTATCGATATGATGAAGGAGAAGAGAAGGTGCCATCTTTATTGCTCAACAAAATAAAGGGTGTTATGATGTAAAGAAAAAAGCATTCCAATTTGTTAATCTCTTTTTCATTTGAAATTTTTAAGTCTACATTAATAAAATGCTTTAAATGTTTATTATAATTATTCTTTTCCAAATGATTTCAGTCACTATTCTTAAACTGTATACTTAACTGTCTGCGCCCAGGGCCCGAAATAAGCTTAAGTCGGCACTGATTGACCTCAAATATTTTCTCTAAAAGATATAGTTAAAATCAGATTAGTCTATTGCTGATGTAAAACCAAACATATTAAAACTAAAAAGATAATGTTACTTGTCAGTTATATGTGACTTCCAAGGAATAAAAAGAAAAAATTCCAGCATTTCGTAAATATTTTGTGACAGGGATAAGAATATCCTGGTTGCACAGAATGGTGATCACGAATATGTTAAATTTCTATTATCATTTTGAGCTCCAAAATTTTCAAATTGTTACAAAGTTCGCCAAAATTGCCAGATCAACCATAAATTCAATTTTTTTAGTTCTCACTGATTCCTTTATAACGTATTACACTGGTTTTACTTAAAGGAAAAAAATACATTAAGATCTTTTAAGCGATATGATAATTGAAGAAAAATGTTCTCCTGAAAATGTATTTTAATTAATCAAAGTTATCACAAAAAAG
This sequence comes from Trichonephila clavata, assembly GCA_019973975.1. NCBI lineage: Eukaryota > Metazoa > Arthropoda > Arachnida > Araneae > Nephilidae > Trichonephila > Trichonephila clavata. The sequence goes on along the minus strand of BMAO01023235.1, from coordinate 107,181 downwards.
TACGACATCTATGATACTAAGAAATATTTTTAATTTCAGATTACATTTTGTAGATATCGGTATCTATAATGGGGAAATATCCAGGCACATCTTAAGGCATGGACTAACTGGGCCTAGGTCCTCGCTCTTGTGGGGCTCCTTGTCTCGTTCTCGACTAGGCCTTAATAAGATCATGATCAGAAAACTTTTTAGCTCTGAATGTCATTCCCGATTATATTCTCCGAACAATTTTGAATTTCAAAAATATGTCAATTGCCAAAAGTCGCAAAATGCATTATTATGACAGTCCGCGTTCGTGTCTTGACCTAGGCCAAAGGTCAGCAGAACTCTGCTCTTTACTGTGACTCTTCAAACTTCTGTGCTTCAGTATATATAATTAACAAAATATTTATATCTACTAAAAATTGTTATTCTTTCACATTTTTTCAATTCCTACTATTAGTTCACACACTTTCTATATATATTTATTTTTTATATAATTCAAATTTTCAATCGTTAATAAAATACTTTTTATTCATCCACTCAAGTTCAAATGCATTTTTTTTAAGCTTGTTTTCGTAACTTTTACTGTTCTATGCATTCAATCATGTTAAATACTTATACCACAGGCTTCAGCAGAAAAATACCTCTTTGAGTATTATTTTTCCATAACATATATTTGTATGGCAGCATGAAATATATGCCTGGAGTTTGATTCGAAAAATTAAGTAACATGATAATAATAATAATAATATGTGAATATCAATTTATTTTGCCTATAGCGATAGTTTTCGAGTAATGTTAATTTTTGGGAGTAAATAGTATTTTGTTTTGGAATTTTTTGTAATTACACAACAGATTTTCAATTAATAGGAAACAAATAACACACGTAATCTTCAATGACACAGATTCAATAATCTCACAAATCTTTCAAATCTATAATCATTATTTCTAAATCGAATAAATGAAACGCACATTCACTCTCAAATGTTAGACTCCAATTTTACATCCCAGCATCACTCTTATTATAGGCAGTAAAGAACGTTCTGGAAGCCTTTAAAGTTTTCTCGTCAAATAATCAGCCTGGATCCTTCTAAATTTTTCAAGATGTGCATATCTTCATCGCCTAATTTAACCATGTTAGTGATAAAATTTGTCTCTTAGTCTGTCCTCAAGGTCTCTTATATTTCCTTAGTACTTAAAAGAGTTTTCTTACTTGATCTACAAAAGAGCTTTCTGGCCATTTTGCACTCTTGACAGAGAAACGAATGAAGATCGGAATTTCCTTAATGTAGACTTCTCGATCTGGTTGATTGACGGTGATAATCGAAATTAGCTTAGACACACTTAAATAAACACTCATTGAAACACAATGTTTATTAGTCGCAATAATCAAACACGACCAGGGTGCTGACGTCTTAACAAGTAAGTGAGTAAGCTAAGTTTATATACAAAAGTCGAAGCATTTATACATGAATACTTCGATACATCTTGATCTCTTCACTTCGCTTCACAATTGGCGAGGCCCTCCCAGCACCGCCACACTTAACAATACCAATTAGAAATTTTTTTTTGTATTCAGAATATTTTGATCAGGAACATAAGTCTAACGTAAAGTGGATGCATTATCAAGACATCAATAGTAAAACATATACACAGCGACCCCTTCTCCAACAAGTCGCAAACAGCAAAGGATAGGAATAATAACGCTTAACGACTGACCCTTGAAGGGATTCTTCGTCATCCCGGTCGTCTAAGACGTGCTCGTCGTAGCTGTAGACCAGAGTTTCCCAAACATTTTTTGTCTCGTAGACCCATTGCCATTTTTTTCGGTTCGTGATAGACCCCTGCTTACTTAATATTAAATTTTTGCAAATTCATCAACTTAAATGTGTTTTTGATAGCTGGTATAGAGCTATTTACTCAAAAAGATTTAAATTTTTAACTGTAGGGAAGTGAAGTATGAAAAACTTCAGAAAACAAAAACATCTTAATTTTAAACTTGTATTAATTAAATTAAAATTTAGTACCTGTTACATAAAATAACTGAGAAACAAATAAAGGGTTTGATGGGAGGGAGGAATCTGATGCTTTTTAAGAAATTTTCAACATTTAGCATCAATTTGCTACGTTGAATCCTATATCTTCTCAATTAGTAGCCTCCAGTCTTTTTTGTTGTTGTTGTTGTTGTTTTGTTATGAAGAATGGGGCAACCGTGCTTAAATTCCTCGCGAGGAAAAGAAATTGAAAACTTTCTCACGCTATTCCATAATTCGAGATGCTTATATTTTAATAAAATATTACGTTAGAAAATAAGTAACTGCATGTGTGTGAGTATGTGGATATTTATTCAATTAATTGAAAGTTAAAATTACAGTTATGAACTGGTTAAATGACAACCACATTCGTAGACTCCCCTTTACCCCTCATGGACCACTAATTTTTCCCCTGCTGACGTAGAATCCTTGCAGTCCATCGTAGATCCCTGGGAGGTCGATATAGACCACTTTGGGAATCACTGCTTTAGACCGATAGATTGGGTGGTTCAAAAAAATAAACACCTCTACTTAGATCAATACCTTACGTCGAAGAGGTGACCCAGGAATTGAACACTTGATAGCTGTACAACCCAACACTATTCTTTCCAGATTAATAAGTTTAATAGTGGCTCATAAAAACGTTACCCCAATCAGAAGCTAACAATTGGATAGCTCATAGAAATGCATGATAAAGAGCAAGACATTGAAGAACTTGTGTATTTATACCCAGTTCAATCAGAAGATCGAATGACGTTTGTGAATTTAACAGAAGGCCTAGTTAATTGAAAACAGGGTTAAAAATTTTAGAAAATATAGACGCCAACGATTATTGTACTTTTTAAACAAAACAAGGGACAAAAAATTATTAGCATGCTACAAGGAAATTTTTCTACGAGAAAAAAAAAACTTTGACTAGACAAATTCCCTTTTAAATTTTATGAAATTCTACACCAAAATAACTTCGGTTTGAGATTTTATAATTTGTGTCATCTAAGATTTTATTAAACATTTTTTTTATTTATTATGATTTTCTTTCGTCTCCGGCCCAACTAAAAATATTATATATATATTTCTATGCGAAATTATACCCTGACTTACGCGGTTATCACTCGACCCCCCCCCCCCCGCCTCACGTAATATTACTGTATTGGCTGAAAAACAATTTTTAAATAATCACTCTTTCCAAGATCAGCAGTTTGTCGCTGAATATATTTGAAAAACAATGTATAAAAATACACAAGAACTTTAACTCATGTACGATCAAGAAGTATACACATCAAAACTAAGACAAACCTAAGAACAATCGAATAAAAAGTTCGAAAACCATTCCCTTTCTTTCAAGTTATTACTAACCAATAAATACAATTTAAAAAGTAGGATAAATTAATATGTGTGTGATGAAAATAGTATAATAATTCTTACAATTAATTTTATTCCATTTCATATTTTGAATTAAATTAAATTCTCTTCAGGTATCCGAACACGTTTGGAGTTATTTTATAAAAATAGCGTACTATAAAATAATATAAATGCTTTTCTTAGGAATCAATACCCCAAAAACTATTAATGTTTAACTAACAATATATTTAACAAAAATATCTAAAGTTTACAAAAATCAGAATTATGAGAGAAATTTTAACAATTTTTTTGAAACATTTTGATACAATTAGAGAACAAAGTAATAAACTTGTATCAGTAAAAGTTTTACTAAAACAAATTAGAAGCATTTATCTAGAAAATTTACTAACATTTTAATATTTTATGGAAATTTAAAAATTTTAGAGGCGATCGAGTAAATATTAAAAGAAATGTATCATTCTTTATGAGACCATTACTTAAATAACGGGCCATAACTCAGAAAATAGTCATACGATAAGAAATATTTTAGTACATTTTCTAAAGATAAAAAAAACGAGTTTGAAAAGATTTATAGAAATAAATTTATTACATTTTAGATATCAGACTCGCCAAGATACATTTTGAACAATTTAAATGCTTAATTCTGGTAGATTAAAGACCCACTTCCGGTTTTTCTAATTTTATAAATTGATTGTAAGTTGGGCTGTAGGTAGCATAGAAACAAAACAAAGTATGTTTTGTAAAACAAAAGATAGCTCTATTCAACATAATAAAAAAACAAAAATTACTCCTTTTGACCGAATTTGGCCCTTTCAACGTGTTCGGATACCTTAAATTATTTTAAATTTTATGTAATTTCATTATTTATTATGATTTATTCATTTTCTTTTTTTTTGTTCTCGCTCTGCGTAGTTACTTAAATAAATTCACATAGGATGTTTCTCAATTTTCCTTACAAAGTTGCAACATGTTTCTCAAAACGCGTGATTTTTCCTTCATTTATGTTGAAACCGGCGAAATCAACGAATTCATCGTATTTGATTGATTCCCTGTGTGTGTGTTTCTTACTGTCTTCTTCAGTAATATTACCCACACTCCTCCGAGCCAATGAATCAACGCCACGTCTTTCGAATTACCCTATGAACAGGAGGAGGTGCCTATACTGTAGAGAATTGCAAAACGTAACGACTGATTGCTTAATTATAATCGTATTTTGGAGCTATACAAGGCTATTGGCAGAATACTCAGGGGAACTGAGGGGTTTAGAGCTGCAAACCGTTTCTCAGGGAAACAACCACCCACGCTTCAGTCTTTATTGAAGAAAAAGATCTTATTTTACATTTTTATAGAGGCACATTTTACATTTTTATACATAGCACACAAACCAAAAGAAAATTCGCAATACACATATTTAACCACATAAAATAAATTAAAGTTAGATTCACAACATGCATACATAATTACAAATGAAAAGTAAAATCACGACATACATAAATAATTACACAATACAAACTACATATATATAAAGGCAAATTCACAATACACATACATAATCACACAATACAAATGTACAAAGCCATTATTAATAATAATAATAAAGAATAATAATAATAATAAAGAATAATAATAATAATAATAATAATTAATTAATAATAATATAATAATAATAAAAAAGGACCTCGCAGTTATGAACCACGATCAAGTTAAGATGACGCCATTTAAACTTCACACTACTTTCCAAGCTTCCGCAGCACACCAACAAAATGGGACAAATATATGCAAATATGGATTAATTACAAAAATGCAAATTCTAAAATTAGATCATGTATGTAGGTATATTAAAAGTTTAAATAAAAAATGAAAAAATTAAATAAAAATGGTATTTTTAATATAAAATTAAAATAAATATATATATTTGGAAATAATAACTGGAAGCCTTTTATGTTTACTTCTTCTTAAACTACGAAAATAAAGAAAAGCAAAATTTCTGGCAAAATTTAAGAGAAAAATTTGCACATACAGTTGCAATTATAAATAATTTTAATCAATTCATTTACTCAATAGGATTCCCAATTTCTCCGGACTGAATCTATAACTTAAAAAATATTACCAATTAAACTGCTGAAATACATCCTCCTTCGAAATGAGACCCTTGAGTAACAACACACTTTTGCCCTCGCTTGTATGTTTCTGGAATCCATTTTTAGCCACGTCCTTTAATTCAGCCTGCGATGCACTTTTAACTTCATCTGCAGATTGGTATTCGCTTAACATGCAGGGAACGATATGTTGACACACCCTATGCATGTTAAAATATTTATTCAGTAATTATTGACATGTGGCCGATGATATCCCAACTGATTCTGTGATTGTTTGAAGTTTGTTTTTACGTACCGCCGCAGAAAACTTTCCGATGTTTTCAGTGGTGCGGGAACTCTGCTGATATTCAGAGCGTTTGTCGTCTTCGACACTTTCCCTGCCTTCTCTGAAACGTCGATGCCTCTCAAAAGCTTATGTTCCCGATAATGTATCACTACCGTACACATGCGTCAAATTTTCACAAGTCTCTCCGTTTCACTTTTTCCCAAACGAACACAAAAATTAATCTCCATTACCCGCTCAACAAACGCCATTTCTTTTAATCGCCAATGACTAAATACATCCGCCTACAAAATACGACTCCATGGCAACCCATCGACCACGTGATTTAGAAAAAACTTTTTTTAAGAAAAAGGGAAGATGGGGATGAAGAAGGAAGAAGGGGATGCAATAACATAAAAATGTTACTGTAGTCACTCTACTGCAAAAATTTTCCACGTTACATGCTCAATCTGGGAAGTTTTGAGTCCTCCTAGTAAATATGTAAGAAGGGGAAAAAATTGTGAAAAACATGATCGATCGATATAAAATAGACATTTGACATATATTTCTAGGCATTTGATTGAACTTCCATTGCTTTGCATATCCTAAAGATATATTAATATCTTAAGCGAATGTTTCCGCTATTTCAGCTGTAACGGGTCACATCTGCTCATTTTATTAATCCTCTGGGGAAAAATATTTTTCAACAGCTGTACGCTTATAAAATCGCTTCCCGTAGAAGAACTGTGATTTATATGTTTATTAGAGTTGCTATATTGACTCTAGTGAAGTGAGAGAAAGAGTCAGAGGTGTGACGTCGTCACAATGGAGGAATCGCCCCTATTCATTAGGTGCTCCACAGCTGAGGTCCACGTGGCTTTGACTGCATTGTGCTGTGCCGGAGAGCTGAACTGTCGGCGACGGTGTGACTGGCAAACACTATGGACTGGGCATCACTGCATTATTTTCCATTCATAGGCAGTGATTTTCCGTCTTGAAAGGCTGGCGCCTCCGCAGAAGGCGGCGAGATGTTTGAAGTGCCAGATGTCCGCCAAGCCCTTGTCGCCGGGGACCTTTGAGAGGGTACGGAACTTTTGTTATCCCTGCACGAATGGAGAACGTGCAAGACCGTGTGCCGGGTGCAAAACCTTGAGGCCGGCCAATGGGAGTTGATGAGGGGCGTGGAGTGGACCCTCCCCTAGAGTTTAAAAGAGTGGACCCAAGAAAAAGAAGGAGGACGGACTCCGGATAGACTCCCACGATAGATTCCCGAAACAGAATCCTGCGGACGAAGGAAGTGCGATGGCTCCGGATCGACTCCGACGATAGACCTCCGAGACGGAATCGACGGATATAGGAAGAAAGCGCGAGGCGAGGGCCTCCCGATCTAATCCCGACGATAGGTTCCCGAGACAGAACCCGATGGATTAGCGTGAAAGACTCCTGAGGCAGTATCCGACGGAAGAACAAAGAAGACGCGAGGAGTGTATACCCATACAGACACCAATGTTAAATAGATCTAGCAGGCTGAATAGCACGAACACCTGTAACTGATTTTTTTCTCTGATCCAGTGATCTTCTGAATGTTGTACCTCAAATAAACAATTGATTAGATCACCGTAAAAAGATATTCTTTAATAATTAGCTTGGCGTCCAACTGCAATCGAGTCCACGACGTCACAGCTAATTAAACTGGCGGCAGCGGTGGGATCGGCATTTGTCTAAATTGATTAAATGCCCGAATCCTTTTTTATTTAATTGAACTTTAATTTTCGAGAAAAAAAATAATAAAAAGAGAAAATGCCAGCCGTGTGTGCGGGAGAAGCAAACGAACTTTAAACTTAAATTTCTCCTGAGTTCCTGTGGTGTGTCCGTTCCTATCGGTAAAGTGTGTGCCTGTTACTATAGAAGTTCCCGGAGTTCCTGTATGTAAATTGTGTCTGGTGAATCAACAAAAGAAATGAGCGGTGTGCAATCGAAGTGTGTTCCCAAGTTGTTTTCAAGTGTTCTCCAAGGCGTTCCCAGATGTTCCAAGATATCCCGAGTGTGCTGTGAATTCCCGACCAGGTGTGCCATAGATTTTGGCAGTGATTCCAAACAGAAAGGTGAGTCTATCTTTGAGATTATACTCGGGGCAGCAATTGATTATTATGGTTATTATTAGTGTTTGTAAAATTTTGGTAGTGAAGAATTTACATACCAGGTAAAGTTAGCAAACACTATAAAGAGAGACTAGAAAGATTTTTTAAAGTTTTGTATGATGTATAAATGTGCGATTTATTAGTATTGTTGTTTGTGAAATATAGTTAAGTATATAGTAGTTATACTTGTTTCGTTGGTACAGTTACTGTGTAGAGTACTGTTTTGTTTTTAGGATTTGCACATATTTCTGAAATATAGTTAAGTCTAGGTCTAGAGTATTTCTAGTTTGCGTTGAGTTTTTGTATAATTTTTGTGACAATTAAGCTTAGTTTGGGTTTTGTGTGTATTAGTGCATCATGGCGTACTTATTAAGGCAAAGAAAAGAAGTATTAGTAGAAATGGCGAAAGAATTGGGAGTCGAAGCCGATAATACTTTACCTAAGATAGAAATTAAGAATAGAATTTGTCAGAGTGAACGCTATGGTGAAGAATTAGCTAAATGTTTGTTGGAGGGTATTTTGGAAGAAAAACGGGAGCGTGAAAATAAGGAACGGGAACGTGAAAATAAGGAATGGGAACTTGAGCGTGAACGTGTAAATAAGGAAAGGAAACTTAAAATAAAGGGGTTTAAAGAGCGTAAGCTAATGAGGGAAAGAGAGTTAGAACGATTGAGAGCTGCATGCGGGAATAAGTTACAAAAACGGGAGTCCCATCTAAAGGCAGAAGATAAAGTCGAGAATTGCGCACAGGAGAGTTATTTGTCAGTAAATCGGTCCATGGAAGTTAGTGAACCGATTAAAAAGTGTAGGCCGGTAAGTAATCCGGAGGTTGATAAAAGTGAAAAAAAAACGCCATGCCTTCTGAAGTTAGAATTGAGATTTGTGACCCCCCCCCCCGGTGAAACGTACGTGTGTTGTTCTCCCGTCCGAAGTGAGAGGGGTAGGAAGAGAGAAGAATAAACTGTCTAGGCTTGAGAAAGAGGAAAATGTTGATGTTTTTGGAATTAGTGATTGTGAATTGAAGGTGGGGTCAAGGGCAGTTAAGGAGAGTGTTACAGCTGTGATGACGGTTGCACAGCCAGTAATAAATCATGAGGACATAGGAGTAAGTTCTCGAGAATTGATAGTAGATAAGGGTTTGACTATCCCTGCAACATTGAGTTGTGAAATTAAGAGTGAGGAAAAGGATGCAAGTCAACTCTCAGTTGAAAGGGGAGCGGGCCTAACAGTGGGTCATAAAAGTTTTTAAAACTCTACAATGGCTAGTATAAAAGCGGAGCAGAGGAAAGGGAAAGAAATTTACACGTGCAATGCAGTTGTTCGGAGAGTTGTGGGAGAAGAATCAACAATGCGTTTGATTCCCCACAATTCAAAGGAGATTGATAAGAATTGGTTAGGGACTGGTAAAATGACAAATAGAAGTTCAGAATCTAATTACAAGATAGATTTACCCAGAAAAAGGTATCGTAGTGCAATTTATCGTGTAAATTTAGTAAAACTGTATCGTAGGAGGCCGGAATCTGTAAATTTTGTTACAGAAAATAGCTCGGAGGGAATAAAGAAAGAAACTGAAATCCCCTATCCGGTAAAGCTATTTATGGAATTTGACTTTCAGGGTGATTTAAGGGAAAGTCAACTGCACTTTAAATTACCGCCTGATAGAATTAACTATTTACGAATGGTCGTTGATAGAAATAAAGAAAGGTTTCCTCCAGATCCCGGGACGATTTCTTTAATGCAGAGGGATAACCAGTTAAGTAGAGGAAAACCGTTTAAAATTAAAACTTTTTGGATATACTTGAGATTAATTAATACTCTAAGAGAGGAATTTGGGTATCTTGGAGATTTAAGTGTGATCGAGATGTGGCAGTTCAATCGTACACTGTCAGCTGTTAAGTTTAGAAAAGTGAACCGATACTCGTACCCATATATTAAGTATAGGCGTTTGAACCAGGTGACGCGAGCCGAGTTTCATCTTTGGTTAAAAATGGAAGGTCTTGTAAAAATGAATAGCGTGGCCTCGTGGGACACGGTACTGGATTTGTGGAAGTGGTACTTTCGTCGTTCACTCATGCTGAGATATCAGAAGTATGTCGCATACGTAATGCCATTTGGCATTTACATTACTAGAAAAAGGAGGTTTAAAATTGTATGCGCGTCTTCGTATGGGTGTAAATTAACGACTCAGGTTTTGGAACGGTTACAGCAGTTTGCTTTACGTCGAATGGTCGATATAGACATCTTGGCGCAAATTTGAGAAAATAGTGTAAAGCAAATTGACTTTGTATTAGAAGGGTTGAGGAGTGTGAGATCGGAATTTATACCGACCGAAGGTAAATTAGAGCAGTGGGAAAGTTTCTTACTTGTACATATAAGAGTTGTAGTGAGTTCATTTCGTGAGCTGAGGAGGTACGAGGTTAATTGTATTCTTAATGATAGTGTCATAATTTCCCCTTTTAACCAACGTTGTAATAGGAAAAATAATGAATTGTGGAATAACTGGTTATAAATATTGTGAGAAAGTGTGCAAAGTGCTAAGATGGAAATTTATCTCTAAATTAATGTTGTTTAGCCCAAATAATTCCAAATATTTGTATTTACAGTCATTTTCTTCATGTAATTTTAAAAATCATTTACTTTAATTAAAGGAAGTTATATGGTAATGTCATTGGATTAAGCAGACTGAAATAAGCAGTCATTTAAAAATTTCCTATTAGTTAATTTTACCTTTTTATTGTATTGGTGTGTCTATATTATTGTATTGTATGTGATGGCGTGTATATGTTTAAAATTAAAAAAAATTTATGTGTTACTAAAAACTTTTTGTGTCTCTCAGTAAAGTGTAAGCACATAGATGTTTAGTACAGTAGTTACGAGTGATTTAACGTATAGTAATATTAGTAAAATGTTAGCATTTAACTTATTCGCTTAAAACTCAAATTTTGTAAGATGAGCTGTAACATTAAGAAAAGAATCCAAGATTTGAAACTTAAGTTTTTATTGTAAAGTGTGTAAAATATTATGAAATTTTAGATTTACTTATTATCATATTTTTGAGTGATTTTTTATTGGATTGCTGTCCTGGTCAATCTCATTGATAAGACATTCTTTCTTTGAGTCAGTCTTAAGAACGGATCCAACCTTGGGCCAGAGCAGTTCAGTGAAATAGACGTTTTCAGGGGGAAGGAGTTGTGACGTCGTCACAATGGAGGAATCGCACCTATTCACTAGGTGCACCACAGCTGGGGACCACGTGGTTTTGACTGCATTGTGCTGTGCCAGACAGCTGAACTGTCGGCGACGGTGTGACTGGCAAACACTATGGGCTGGGCATCACTGCATTATTTTCCATTCATAGGCAGTGATTTTCCGTCTTGAAAGGCTGGCGCGATGTTTGAAGTGCCAGATGTAAGCCAAGCCCTTGTCCCTGGGGACCTTTGAGAGGGACCGGAACTTTTGTTATCTCTGCACGAATGGAGAACGTGCAAGACCGTGTGCCGGGTGCAAAACCTTGAGGCCGGCCAATGGGAGTTGATGAGGGGCGTAGAGTGGACCCGCCCCTAGAGTTTAAAAGAGTGGACCCAAGAAAAAGAAGGAGGACGGACTCCGGATAGACTCCCACGATAGATTCCCGAAACAGAATCCTGCGGACGAAAGAAGAAGTGCGATGGCTCCGGATCGACTCCGACGATAGACCTCCGAGACGGAATCGACCGATATAGGAAGAAAGCGCGAGGTGAGGGCCTCCCGATCTAATCCCGACGATAGGTTCCCGAGACAGAACCCGATGGATTAGCGTGAAGGACTCCTGAGGCAGTATTCGACGGACGAACAAAGAAGACGCGAGGAGTGTATACCCATACAGACACCAATGTTAAATAGATCTAGCTGGCTGAATAGCACGAACACCTGTAACTGATTTTTTTTTCTCTTTCCAGCGATCTTCTGAATGTTGTACCTCAAATAAACAGTTGATTAGATCACCGTAAAAGGTATTCTTTAATAATTAGCTTGGTGTCTACCCGCAATCGAGTCCACGACGTCACAGAGGTCTTTAGGCTGTACAGAATTTAGATTACTAGAATTAAGAATCAAAACCCGCCGAGTTCCAGTAAGAGCGGCGTACTGAGCAAGTTAATTCGTCAAGCCAGGACGAGTACCAATATATCGGAACGTATACAGAGAAAGCGATCTAATCATTTGTTATAGATATTTAGATTTGTTGACCGCTTCCTTGGCTTAACATATTACTTGATAGCAAATTGAAAGATTAATAAAAGTATTGATTTTAGTAAAATGTCTAATTATTCGGTGTCTCCAACTTCACCAACGACCAGAGGGTCGCGACACAGTTATATTCGGTATTTTAAATATTAATTTCTATTACTAATCTCAATACTTTATACTTATTTTTACACTAAGTTATTGTTTCATATTGAGTTAAATTTTACTTATAAAGTATTTATTAAGTAAAATTTTTAACTACATCAACACTTCTTTTTCAACCCTTTTTAAGGCTACGGTAAATATACTTACTACCAATTGCATTAATTTTCAAATGTACAGTAAGCTATTTTACCACTTTTCAGTTGTGCTGCCATCTATTAATAATTTCAGTAAAGAGAATATATATAATATATATATATATATATGAAACCTTACACATTTTGTTACCAACCGCCTCCCCCACAAAATAAAAGGATTAAAAAGGGGTCCATATCCTGTAGCTATATTTGTCATATATATATATATATATAATCTTAGCGCATATACGCCCTATTATGGAACGGGTAGATCACTTTGATCAACTTCAAGAACGTAATGCAGAATTGGATGACGTTCCCGGAAATGGTAGCATCGAATCTTATACTTCCTCATTCATAGGGAATTTGAGTACTTTTCCGTTTCAGACGGTAGTTTAAATGACAAAATGAAAATCGAAAAAAACGCCAATTTATTGTACAAAAAATTAATCTTTCTCCTTCAATGATGATAAAAATTAAAATTTCCATGCCTCCTCAATAAGATAATAATTTGAATCGGGAAATGAGATTATTACCTTATTTTGTATTTGGGGTTCATTTTGGATGGGGAAAGAATGAACTGTCGTTAACGCGTCCCCCCCCCCGAAGCGTAAAATCCCCGAAAATTGTTAATTTCTTTATTTTGTGTAAATTATGGGGAAGAGATTTAGACTTTCAAGACGAACTAAGTTTTCGTCTTCGACTAAGACACCAATTAATTTCAGGGTTTTCAAACGGGAAATAAAAAGTGCGTCATTTAAGTTTCCTGAGAAATAAAAAATGGTTCCAGAAAAAGTGAGCTCCAAGTTGATAGCCCTAATCCAATTTTAGGGAATATATACAGGCGTTGTTGTTTGTGATCTACTAAGACACATGGAAAGAGAACAAAACATGTGTGCAAAACTTGGCAATGTCCCGCTATGTGTACCTCCAGGTTTTAAAATTTTCATGAAAAATAATACTGTAGTTTGTTATTTATAAATAAAAAAATCCCTACAATATAAAGTTCTTTTTCCAGTTTGAAGTATTTACAAAATATTAGATATTCTATAAAGATAAAAAAAAAAATAAGAAAGAAAGAAAGAAAAGCATTAAGTTTCCTACTCCATTAAATAGCCTCCAATAGGAGGCGGTAGCTATACTTATCACCCAAAAAATGTATTAAAAATCAAATTTGTATATATCTAATAAGCTAAAAATAAGTTTCATTTCTTAAATAAATCTCAGTTCCAAAAATGTTTTAATACACCTTTACGAGAAATAAATGGTCCGTTAGTTAAAGGATTCATAAAGGTTCTTTATTTCAGTTTAGAAACTATTTAAAAAAGGATTACAATATTCTGGGAGTGAATAAAACTCGTTCCTGAAAAATATGCAGAAATATTGGATCTCTGAAGGTGAAACCTATTTCCTGTCCTTGCAGAAACTTCCATCAAATCCCTTCCTACTTGCTCCTTCACTGCGGGAGATCTGCAATACGATACACAACAAACATTTTAGTTTTTATTTATTTTTTCTACCAAAGAAATACTTCATATTGATGCGTTTTAAGCAAATTTATTGCACTATATTCATAATACATAAGTGAATTCCGTTCAGATGAAATCCAAATCTAAAATATCCCTTTTTATTAATAGATTAATAAATATTTAGGATTAACGCATTTCATGTAAAAATATGAATATATAATACTAGCTGGAATGCCCGTTCTTTGCGCGCGTGAATTAAAAATTAAACTATACGGATTGAAGGATAAAGAAGTTTTTAATGAGTTAATTTTACGTGAATTGCAAATAAAAAAAAAAGATTTCTGCGTATCTTAGCTGAACAAATAAAACCATATTTGTTAAATTTTAAGTCTGTAGATCTAACAACTGATAAAAAGAGGTTTTATTTATAACACCCCGTAACTCTCTTATCGATCGATTTTTGAAAACACCTTCCTAAGCTGATCTCTGTTCAGCAAAAGTAACACATTGTTTCAAATTTTGCGTAATGAACGCTTAAAATAGAATAAATAATTTGTATCTGGATGTGTAATAAGTTAATATTACTTTCTGTTGTATTTATTTTATGTTGAAATTGTAATATTCGCAAGCAACGCCGTTCCTTACATTATAATGGCGATTTAAAGGAAACAGCGAAATGTTGGCCATACAGCCAAGTTGGCATCATTTTTGTTGACCTGTTGGCAACTTGGCGATTGATTGAATGATGCAGAAGTTGTTATGCTATAGCGCCACCTGGTGGGGGAGCTACAACAAAGAGGTTACATGTATTTTTCTGTGGCACAAAAAACCTTCTCCACAGCAAAATACATGCCAATTTTCATAGTGATCGGTTGAACGGTGTTGGAGTGAAGCAATTTCATATATACAAATATCTATTAAAATATATAGAGAGAGAGATACAAGAAGTGTCCGGAAACTAAGTACAGTTTTGAAAAAATTCACTAAAAAACATCTTTTTTCAAGACAAAATTTATTTTTACATGAAAGAGAATGTCGGAAACTCTATTTTTCTACATAGTTATCACCATTGTCCAGGCATCTGTCATATCGGGAAACCAGCTTATCTATAATCCTTTCACAGAAAAATGCCGCCAGAGAAGAGAACCATCGCTGAACAGTTCTTTGTGGAAACTTATTCCAAAACAATCTTATTGTAAATCGTCTGTTTTCACGAAGTTTCTAATTCACTTTTTTAACTAAGCCATGGTTGAGAACAAAAGGCCGCCCACTCCGTGCTTCGTCATGAGCATTGGTGCGCCCATTATTGAATTGTCCAATCTGCGGCGGTATCTAAGTAAGCCAGTAACAGCCTCCGGACAGGAGTGATCACTTTTGTCTAGTGGTATGTTACGTGCTTACGAACCTGTAAGTCGTGGGTTCTAATCTTCCACATTGGTGACCTTGGCTGAAAAGAAAAACGCAAAACCTTCTGATGTGTCGTGGCGCAAGAAGAGCAAGCAAAGTCGTCAAAATTCACTTGACGCAGCAGACTCACTTGACGCAATAGTAACAACTCCCACGCTCGCCATAAAAACAAATATCTCGTTCATTCACCTATCCACCGACTCACTGGTAGGGGAGTTCTGTGGCGATATATAAGTAAGCCAGTTACAGCCTCCGAACAGGAGTGATCACTTTGTCTAGTGGTATGTTAGGTGCATACGAACCCATAGATCGCGGGTTCTAATCTTCCCCAAATCTACTTTCTCACCATCTCATCTTACATTTTAGCCCAAAACCTTTACAAGTTGACAATGAATTTCAACAAGCTTAACATTTCTTGCGTTCAAAAAACGGATTGCAGAACGCACTTCATAATCGGCGGGATCAGCAATCGGCTTAAATACTTTGAACGCTCCCTAAAACATGTAAAAACAACACAATCTGGCTGTAATGGTGTCACTCGTAATCAACCAGAGACATGTGTGTGAAAGAAGGGTTGAATTCCAATACTACCGTTGCAGTTGAAGACTTAATTTCCGGACACGCCTCATAGGAAACATATCATTTATGATGTAATTCAATTTCATTAGTTTTTTTTCTTTGATAAAAACTGCGAATATTCGTTTAAGTCGAGATTCTTAAAAGGAAATGATTTAATTGTTCAAAAATTCATTATAAAACATTTGTAAAATTTTAATTATGCATACTAATTGTACAGAAATTAAATGTTAAATGTCATATTATATTAATTGTATTTAGTGTTGAAATAGAAATTAATTTTCAATTCATTGGTTATAATTATACACAGGTTAACAGCTAATAAAACTGCATAGGATTTTTTAAAACTTTTTCCTGGAAATTTTACCTTAATCAAACCAGAAGAAAAACTTTAAAAAAAAAAAACATATAATTTTAAGTTGTTTTGTTATTGCGAAATTCATTTCGCGTGAAATTTTTGTTTAACTCAACATATAGTATTCTACTTTTTATTTAAAAAATTTCCATAAAAACATGATTTTTCATACTAACCCCTTGCGTACCATGTAACCACTAGTGGATACATGCTATGTTTGATAGAGCCAAAATCTCATTCTAACCTCATTTGGATTTAAGTGTTCAACAGCGTAAATTTTCTTTCATTAGGATTGTATAAAATTACAAAAGTTAAGTTACAAAATGTTTGGGTTATAAAAAATTTTAAAAATAGGAAAACTAAAATTACGAATTTTTGTGAAATTGCTCGAAATGTTTCTTGGATTAAAAAGCTTTCCCTAATGCGTTACAGAAGTGTACTGTCATTTTTGTTCCATTTCTTCATCTTCTTCATCACAAATAGATAAATTCGTATCAGAGTCACTGTCGCATTCATCGATTTTCTGCAAATATTCTCATTGAGTATCACTTTCATTGAAATCCAACGACGATGCTATATCGGCAAGAAAAAGTAAAAATAAGCAACAAAAATTGTAATACAAACTTTAGAAAGTGAAAGAAATACGAACCAACGTACGCCTTAGTCAATGTCAAAAGGAAAAATGAAATGTGCGTCGTAACGTCAAGATTTCAACCGGGATTTCTGAAGAATTTCATTAATTACACTAGGCAACAAAACAACATTTGTCTGTTTCCTAGTTTTAAGTAGCATATTCTTACTAATTTTGGGATTAAAAAAAACGAATATGTAAATGAAATTTATTTATTAGTTCTTGTTTTTAAAATATACCACAACCCATCCATCAATCTATTGGTAAATTTGAAGAACGAAACATTACTAACTGATAAATACAATAGAATAAGTCATGTTCATATCAGAAATCAGTAGTATTTTTTAGTTTATTTCCTATAAACGTTTCCTTTTGAATTGCTTCTTGTACGTCGAAGCCCAAGTATCCCTTATAACTGTCCAGTAGCACTGACGAGCACTGACTCATCTCGACGCAACCCTGATATTTACGTTTCATTGCTGGGATATCATGATGAAACCTTTCACAGTGTTCATCGCTTAAAAAATCAAGGGAATATCAAGATAGGAATGTAAAAAATGGATCTTCAGAGACATAGCATCCTAGGTCATGGAAATTTTGTACGAGTTTTTCTCCAACTGTTGATAGTTCTCATCTTTTCTGCTGTCTATAAATCCTCATACCACACTTATAAAGGCTTCGCAGGCAGTTTTCTCTTTCCCTTCCAGAATTTGATCCAAAGCGGGGCCCTTCGGGATTTTGCACATTTGTAGGCTCACGAAGAGATTTCCTCCTTAATCTTTGCACCACTCAATCTCGGGAATTTCGATCTAAGGTATTAGAAAGCTTCTCCAGTATTACTTCCAGAGTTTGAAAAGTCAAGATCTCTTACGAGGCCACAATTGTGCTTGATTTAGTCTGTGGAGTTCATTTAAATCTTCTGCCTTGAAATCTGGACCATGCTATGTCCCTGGTCTAATGAATTCTTCTTCAACATAATCCTTTACAACCTCATACTTTTTAGGTGGGTCAAGAATTGGCATATCAGCTGAGTAAAGAACCGGATGAATGGCTGATGGAATGCATGGATACTGCAAATGGTTTTTCTTCTTTCTTTCTTGAGTGAGTGAGTGAGTGTATGGTTTAATGGCGCAAGAGCCAAAACCTGGCTAAGCTGCGCCAAACATTAGCTAAAATAGTAAAATTATAAAACAGCTAAAAAATGTCGATAAAAGCAGTTTTCACAGTAAATTGTTATGTACAAAAAATGTTATATAAAAGTAAACAGATCTTTAGGAGAGGGATCTTTCCCCTCAAGGTCCATAAAATATGATTGTGAGAAAAATCACTTGCGGTTCTTGGTCGGCGTTAAGAGGAACGATCCAGGGGTAAAAGGGTGTATATATAAGTCTTCGTCTACGTCATACATAATCGTATCTTCTTCATCTGATGTGTCTTGTACAGGAGTACTTTTCCTAGGCTTATGGGGTGTAATTTTTATATCTATTTTTGGTTTGCTTGATATTGTAGCGTTTGATATACTCTTGCGAGGACGCCTTTTTTATGAGTAGACTGGGATGTAGAGGGTATAGTATTGGATGTATTGTTAGTAGTTTCTCTAGAACAGGACTTGTTTCAGCTGGTAAAGGTGTAAACATTGATGCTGTAGATGAAGGAAGTGTTTTATTGGATGAGGTGGATTTAACAGAGGTAGACAGACAATTAGATGTGGCGGGAGTATTATCTATTGAAGGAACAGGGGGTTGAGATTCTGATGATATTGTAGCTACAACAGAAGATGTAGATGAGGCAAGAGGTGTGCCTGAGTTGAGTTAGAGAATTTGGTAACTGGAGGAATTCTGGGATACACTGTTGGTTTAGGAACGGATATTAAAGGTTGCAATAATTTTAAAGGTGGGCATACTATTTTTGTAATTGTTTCATCAGTTTGGGTTGTTGTGGTTGCAGTTGAGGATTTGACAGCCTGGGCGTATGTTTGAGATATCTGTGGTACTATGGATCTGCGTGCTTCTAAATAGGAGATATTTCTATTAGTTTTAATTTTTTGTATTTGTTTCTCTATTTTCCACTTGGAACATAGTTTGGAATCTGATGGATGGGCGAGTGAACAATTAATACATTTTGGCTCTAGAGTGCAATCCGTGGAAGAATGCCCAACGGATGCACATCTAGAGCGCGTCAGTTGACCGCGGCAGGATGTTTGAGAGTGACCAAATCTCTGGCACTTAAAACAGCGCAGAGGATTTGGTATATAAGGACGGATTTTACAGTTCAAGTAACCTGCTTTTATTGTAGATGGCAGTTTTGGACTATTGAATAATAAAATAATATGTTTTGTAGGAATTATTGCAGAATCTTTTTTAATTGTGATTCTCCTGACCTGGATAACACCCTGATTAGAAAATCCTTCAAGGATTTCTGCTTCAGGGGTGGTCAGCAGGTCAGGTTCTGAAATGACACCTCGACTGGAGTTCAGAGATTTATGTGGACTAACAAGAAGAGGACAGTCACAAGAAAGGTTTTAGCAGCTAAATAACATTTTGATTGAAGAGCAGAATTAGTTTCGACTAGTAAATCACCCGATCTCATTTTTTTTACTAATTTCGGTTCACCAATTCCTTGGAGAGCTTTGAAGATAGTAAAAGGAGATTTACGGGACATTTCGTTGTTTGGCAATGATAGTATAAAAAAAATGTGTATTCTTCGCAATTTCATCAATGGTAAGTGGTGTGGGTAAAACGAGGCCTTTACCCGGGAACCGCCTTGACCAACCCATATTCAGGGAGGTGACATACAGAAATAACAATTGTCTACATGGTTAGTAAGCTCACGCCAAACCATAGGTACAGCAAAGTGCATTGCACGTTTTTTCCCACATAGCCCCTCTCGCAGTCTCACTGAGCAAAAGTTATAACATACCATGGTTTATCGAGTTCACCTACTTTCTCTCCGTAGTAAAGGAAGTAAGTTCTCTTTACAACTGGGCTGATGTTCACTTCTCATCTGAAAAAATCATTTCCCCACAAACGTAACAAAATATGTCGGGGTTATTAACATAGTTCCATGGAATTCTGATCTGAATGCAGTAAATGGAAAAATTTGGGTGATATATTTAAGTGAAACTGCTTTTTAACACTTTCTGGTATTACGTAGATGCTCCACGTAACTAGTACTAGCAGCCTTTGAGACCTAAATATAGTTGAATTGATTTACCTTGAGTTGTAAGTCGAAAAACAGCGAATATCACTTGAATAGTGCAATATTGCCTGTTCTTTGTTCTACTGATGCAGTAGGTTACACTCAAAACACACCTGAATAAAGGTGGCGCCATTACACGCCTTCCGATGAATCAAAAAATTAATCCTGAGGCAAGAGATTCCATCTACTTACTCAAATGAGCATCAAAAAGATTATGCACAAAAAGTAAAGATAAGTAAAAATACAGCTATTTATCAAACGCGAGGAGTTCTGATTCTTGAAAACAAGAGCTGAAGTTTTTATGGTGATTTTCGTGTTAGCAGGCCAAAATACTTCATAATAAACTATTTTTGCACCCGCATCAATTTTGATGTTGCCTAGTGTTATAACCTGGACTCACCAATAAGCGGAGGAGGGGGAGTAGAAAAATAGTGGGGGAGAAATGCATTTGAAAGAAATCTGTAATAAAATATGGCTATGATTATTGAGAAAATCAACTATCAAGAGAGCATCAATGGATGGTTTGTGGAAACTCCAAGATATTAATCAAGTCTCTAGTAGGTTATACAAAATATCCTTGCTTTCTATGCTTGTAGGACAGAGTCAAAGGATTACACTGGACGTAAACAGACTAGCCCTTCAACAAGCTCCTATAGTCTCCGGATAAAAAAAGAGCTTTATCAATATAACCCTTGATTGATCAGAAAATGTTTTATTATTTTCATACGAGGGACACTCTGAAATTTTTGAGTAAAAATTTCAGAGTTTTTAAAGCTATACTTACAAAATTTTATGAGTGTTCAAAGTAGTCTCCTCCAGCATCAATGCGCTTTTGTAGATGAATTTTCCACAGATTAAATGCCTCAAACCATTCATCTCTTTGAATTGATGAAATAATGCATTTATAGCCGCATCAATCTCTTTTTTTCTTTTTGAATAAAAACGACATCTACGTAAGTTCTTTTTTAGAATAAAAAGTAACCAAAAGTCGCGCATAGGTAGATCTGGAGAATAAGGTGTATGTTTTATCACTTAAATTTATTTTTGTTTAAGAAACTCAACTGTTAACCTTGCTGTATGGGAAGATGCGTTGTCCAGGTGAAGCATTAGCCCCCCTAACAATGAACTTCATGACAAATTTCTATAAGACATTTAGCGGTATACCAGTTTGCTGTTACTGTCTTCTGTCCTTCCAACTTGATGCCTTTGACCCATACCGTACTTCTGAAGAAAACGACATACATTGCTTTTTTCATTGCTCGTTGTCTTCTCACCATTGTTGGCGTGGGATCATCATCAAAGACCCATACTTTGCTTTCTTGACGTGTTGGAACGTCAAAAAACGGTATATACGTTTCATCACCCTCTACAATTTTAAAACTGATGCGGTGGTCACCATCATTTAGCAATTTAAGGGTTTCTTTACTGATTCTGACAAGCTCATCTTTTTGGTGCTCAGTTAGATTATGGAGAAACCAAAGGATGAACTACTTTTTTTCATATGTAATACTTTGTGAACTATTTTGTGCATGGCTGCGGATCCAATGTTAAGTTCCTTCTGTATCATTTGGTAGGTACAGCCATTATCATCCATTAACATTTTCGCATGGTGGACATATTATCAGGGATTAGTGCCGACTGCGGCCTTCCTGTGTGTTCATCATTCTGAAGAGAATTGCGATCACTGCAAAATTCTTTAAGCCATCTGAATACAGTAGCACGACATGGAGATTCATCACCAAATGCTAATTGCAGCCGTTGAAAGTATTCCTCTAGATTTAATCCATCCTTAAAATCATAGAAAATCATAGCAGTATAATGTTATCGTATCAACTCCATTTTCTCTTCTGGCTAAAATTTATTCTACGATAAATAACTTGAAATAAGTTAGTAAAAAGTCTTCTGCTGTGTTAAAGCACTTCGCATTTTCAAATTAAACCGTTAATAAACCGTCGTCTACGCGTATCTCAAAAATTCCAGAGTGACCCTCGTATTAAATTGGTGCTTAAGAAAAAATTTGTTAAATCACTGCCACAGTATAGGGATGCCTTATATATTGAAACTAAGTTCAAAGACAGTTTTTACTAGTCCAAAAACAGTAGCGTAACGTACAACCCCGCATCACTGGGGGAGAGTGGGAGGATTAAAGAGGGCTCAAAGCTTAAATGACACCAAGTACGGCTTTGGGTCCCAAACCTGATTTTTCAAGGGAGGGGGGGAGGGCAATATTCTCCTTTACGGCACTGTCCTAACACATGAGCACTTATCTGATTCCCTCTTATTGGAAACAATCGGAAAAAAGGAGAAGAAGCGTGGGACTCTTTTAAGAATATTGCGCAGAGGTTTTAGTGAATACTAAAGAGACCCTGACCGTAAATTCATTATACAACACATGCTGGCTGAGTATAAGACTCAAAGGTGCAAAAGAATCTTAAAATAGTTCATTTCCATATTGACTATATTCCTAAGCACTTTGGCATCTACGGTGAAGAGAAGGGTGAAAGATTTCAGCAGAATGTCCATAATATCGAGAGACGCTGCCTAGTAAAATGGGACGTATGCTAGTTCAGTAACCTATTAAGAACTCTTGAGGCTCTGGGTTCTTATGTAAAAGTAGGCTTCACCTGTGATCCTTTTAAGTTGACAGTACATAGCAGGGGTGTGCATTAAATCGAACGCGATTGTCCGGTGGACCGCCAAGACATTTTGGGTTGACCGCATGAAGATTGCATACGTTGTAAAATACTGGTGCAAAAGCTAACCCGCAATAAATAAATGTGCATGGCTCGCAATCCCACAAACCGACTGCTACCTTTCAACAAAATGTGTAATGATTCTGTGTGGTAGCAGGCCGAAGCCTAGACACAGACAATGGACAGGACATAATAATGCGATCTTGCCACTGATTCTCGTTAACATTTAAATCGAAAAAGAAATCAATGTTGGAAAGCAACAGCAAATACGGAGAAGAAGAAGAAGAAGAAGAAAAAAAAGAAAAAAAGAAATAAAAGAGAAAAAAGTTTTTAAAAAAATTTGCAGTTATTAGAGACTGCCGATAGAAGCAAAAACTTAGAACTTTTAGTATTAAATTTTGAAATCTCATAATGTTTGAATTAAAATTATCAACATCAATCTGGTTTTCACATCTATTGACACTCCGAGCAACAATTATATGCATGTTTATATGGTTTTTTATTATTCAAATATATTACGGGCTGTACAAGACATGACAAAATATAAATACAATTCAATTGAAATAACAATTAATATACAATCATATATTATTTATGGATAGTATTTGTATTTACTTTAATTTCAATATACTTGCTTTTTAACATTATTTTAATTGTTTGCATCAATTTTATCATTAACTTAAACAATACTTAGACTTTTTATACTTTCAATTATTTCATTTTGTTCTAAAAAAGATACAATAGGCTTATGGTAACTAAAGTAAGAAAGAAAAATGTTTGATTCAAATTTGTCTAAGTATTGCGTGTAAAAACCGCATCGATCGTCGTTTTATATTTTGTAGTACTGAGTATTCGATCACTGGACATATTTAAATTAAATGTTTCATTTAGAAATTCAATTAGTGGTAGATTTTTATCATCTGCAAAGTTAATATTGAAGTTTCCACTTAAAATCATCGGTACATTATCAAAAATGTTTCGCCAAATCTTTTTTCGAGTATTTCAGAACCTTCTTTTGTATAAATCTTCAAATTTTCGAATAAAAATTGTTGTATCTGTCTCATAGATTTTCCAGGCGAAATATAAACGGCAACCATTAATATGTATTGCCCCTTCTCGGAATCACAACGAGAAACGAATATTTAGTCTGTATCAGAAACATTAACACCAATGCTTCTAGAGAATTTTGTATGTATGTTCATATGTAAAGTAATGAAGTGTGATGTATCTTGATTATTGTGATAAAGAGCTACGCCTGTGCTGGAACTTTGGGTCTTTTATAACTTACAACAAATTTGAAATTCGGAATATCAAGTGGTTCTTCGTTTTTCATACGAATTTCTGACAAAAGCAGAACATTTGACTTTTTTACGATAGCACCATTTTTAGGTCAGTTGCATGCGCATGCAAACTTTGACAATTGAATGAAAATATCGATAATCTTTTATTGTTGGAGATAAAGTCTAGAAAAGTTTTGGAGACTCTTTGTAGTGTATTTTTTTTGTAACATTTTCAATTCAAATGTTAGATCCTCTCGATGACTTGTTTATCTTTTATGATGTTTATTTGCATTAATAACCATATTTTGAACTTCAACACATTAATCTTGAATTATTATTAGATTTTATAAAATTTTTAATTTCAAAATCCATGATAAAAATATGATTGAACAACTAGAAGTCTGTTTTACCACGGTAGTAAGAAAACGTCTAAGCCACTGTAAAATGCTAATCCGGATTGTGTGATGCATTGCAGAGGTTAAATATTAGAAAATAAATAGTACAAAATTTTCAAGCGTCAGAATAAATACGAAGATTTAAAGTTATTTTAAATAATACAAAATTTTCAAACGCCAGAATAAATACGAGTATTTAAAATAATTTTCTTTTCTTCATTTTTTATCTTAAAAATATTAGTATATTTAGTTAGTACTTACTATTGTACTGCACAATGATTCTCCAATTAAACGATTCAAATAATAATCAAACAAAAACACTATTTCAACAATGCACAATATATACATATTGAATTTTTCACTAAATCCATTCAATCATTAGTGCTGTGTAAGATATACACAGCACTATACGTAAGCTGTATAGCTACAGATATACTGCTATAAGCATGTCGGTGATGCGAACGCACGAGATTTCACCCATCCAAAAAATGGCTAAGGCGAACAGCACACTGCGCGTGCGCCAGTCAGAGCATGTCGGTGAAGCGAATCCATAAGATTTCCCCTACCAAAAAGTGCCAAAAAGCTAAAGAAGTTTCACTTCAAAAAAAAAGAAGAAAGAAAGAAAAGGTTTTATCAGAAGAAGAAAAAAAAAAAGAGTGAGCACAAATTTGTGTGTATCACAACAAGGTTATTTAATGTTATTTATAAAAAATAAACCTTTTTTTATTTGGGGTGGGGGATTGCGTGTGATAAAAAAAAATTTGCATCTTTTTTTCTTAATTCAGCGCACTAAAACATATAATATAGCAAAAACATTCTCAGTGACAAATATATTTTTCTATGTAGATTTTTGTTCTTGCACTTGAACAGATAGATTGTTTAGCATATTTTACTTCTTAACGCGTTTTTGCATTGTTTTTTTAAGTAACAATGAGATTCAAATGTGTTGTTCAATGGGGGCTTAAGAAAAAAGGCATATCTACACTTTCTTATGTAAAATGCAGATTTATAATTATAATTCAAAAAAAAATATATAAATACGATCTTTAAAATTTTTAAAAATAAATTCAGAATTAAAATGCCTTTATATTTGAATTGAAATGCATCAAATTTACTTACTTACGAATTAGTAACTTAAAAATGCAATTGTCGTTCTATAACTTGTTAATTTTACGCGAGAATGCAGCAAATTGGAATGTTCATGCACATAAGATCGAACGGAAGACAGCCAGTAAAAGATTCTATCATTAATTACTGAAAACTAATTTAAAATTGCTGTAAAAATAACCTAAAAAAGTCTTAAGGAAAAATAAATGTTAGAAAATTTCTTGACAGTTTAATCTATTCTGAAAATTAAAAAAAAAAAAAAAATGTGCGAGGAAGAGGATAAACGTATTCACAAATGTGAAAATATATTGAAAATCATCTATATGTGTAACGAAATTAAAAGACGAGACGAAAAGAAAAAAAAATACTCAAATTGTTGAACTGTTATTCACATGTTTTTTGAGCTAAAAATAAATTTATTTAAAAATATACTGGCGCCATCTGTTGCACCTTCTCTCAACTACGTCAAAAACTAATTACAGCATCACAAAAAAAAAATTGGCTGTTTTTTCAAGTTGTTTTACATAATATCAAAAAACAGTTCAAAGAAATAAATTTTGGAATTTTTCGGATCATCAAAGAAAAGGATAAATTTATAAAAAAAAATAATAAAATAAAAACTTGCAAACCATGTTTAGAATTCTGAAAACACTTTTATTCCTGTACATGAGTATTCTCAAAAGTTTTTGAAAAAAATTGTACTTTTGCATCTTTTCTTCTTATCGGCATCAAAGGCTCTTTGACGTTTTAAAAATAGCTCCAATCTATACAAAATGAAGAGATTGTTTATAAAAATAACTTCACATGTAAACAGATACCGCACACACCGCAGACGAGTTATCAATTTTTGTGATTCATTCACAATTTTTCTGCTCGATTGAACCCGGCATTGAATCGCGCCACCGAATCGTATATAGCCTGATGTCTGCCTGAAGATGAGGTCATCGCCGCAAACACCTGTGATTGGTGAAAGATGGGAAACCCGCCCTATTGATTATTTCAGTCTGCTACTCTTACGTTTTTATCGCTTTTTTTGGCACACTTTGAGTTACAAACTTTTGAATTGCCTGTTTTAAGCATGTACCTATGGTTTAAGCATTTTTACAATTTAGTTCCTTATTGGTCGAATATTGTGAAATATTAAACAATTGATACAAACTTAAATTTCATTCAATTGATTCAAAGAAAAATCAAATTAAATTGATATAAATTTAATTAATTAGCATTATACATTTCAAACT
Organism: Trichonephila clavata; assembly: GCA_019973975.1. Taxonomy (NCBI): domain Eukaryota; kingdom Metazoa; phylum Arthropoda; class Arachnida; order Araneae; family Nephilidae; genus Trichonephila; species Trichonephila clavata. The sequence continues at coordinate 80,427 of BMAO01023235.1, read as the reverse complement.
TCACACAGTTAACCATTTCAAGTATAACTTTACAAAAACTTTACTTGAATAAAAGTGTATAGATATAGAATCAAATAATTCAATTTTTATACAGTTAATGAAAACGTTGTTCACATACACAAACTAAAAGTTTCCAAAAAATAAAATTTTAGTGAAAATTTTATTTTTAAAATTAGGAAAAACTGAATATTGAAATAACATTACAATAACTAATACCAATGAGTTAATATTAAGTCATCAAAATATTAATTCGAAAAGTGTGAGCTTTCTGTTCTTGGTTACAATCTACTACCCCGCTACCAACTCTTTAAACTATATTGTTAAAATTTACTAAATATATTCTTTTTATACTTTCTTTCTTATAATTATACTATATTTTCGAGCATCTATATTTGCCTAGATCATTAAAGTTTGTGCAACATGTATGAATATCTATTTTAAAAATAATTTTTTCTTTGTGATTTTCTTAGGTTTTTAATATTAAGAATAATTGCTGGTAGTATAACACAACTATCACATAATAATTTTTGGTGTCAAAACGAGGGGTAAAAAAGAAAGAAAGAAAGAAAAGGAAAAGAAGAAAACACTGGAAGTATTTAAAATGAAATAATATCTGCAAATAAAATACAAGTCGATAAATTATTATTTTTTTTTAACTAATTCATGAAAAAATCAAAAGCCATTTAGATTTTAACTCGAAACGTCATCTAGTTTCCATGCAATAGAAGAAAAAATGTTATTGTCGATATATAAATATAACCAAAAGTATTCATCAGTAAGCACCAGTTATAGGAAGTCTCTGTGAAGTTCAAAGGTGATTTAAGTGGGAGGGGAAAGAGAAGGATAGCTCACCGTAGTGAAATATATGAAGGCTGTACCACCACTGGCGAAGATAGTCTAGAGTGGGCAGTGTATCGAAGATTCCTTAGGGGCCCTCTTTTGGGCTTCTTAATATCTTACGATTTTTTGCTTCCTCGTGTTGGGTCCCCTGTAGTTTGATACGGCGGTAGCTACGCCCCCAGGCTATACATTAAGTAATGGCAACACAGATATAAATAATTTTTTAATGATCTTACAAGTACAATTGCATTACATTCTTTCAATAACATCACTAGCATATCTTATAACCTTTTGTCAAATATCGGAAAGCCGTTGGAGATCCTTGGCAAGGTGTTGATTGTTGATGTCAGCGACGGAGCACCCTACTGCGCAGCGTACAAATGAAACGTCATGAAATCGGCGGCCATGGGAAGGTTCCTTGAACTTCGGAAGCAGATCGAAGCCACAAGGATTCATATCAGGTGAGTTGGGGGTGTATGAAGATTTTCCACTGCCACCGTCGCAATGAGAGAGTGAGATTGTTTGCTACATGACAACGAGCGTTGTCATGCAACACGATAGGGAAATTGTTTTGCAATAAACGTGGACACACACAGCATAGCCAGACGCAGATGGTGCTGTAGAAATTGGTAATAGTAGTCTGCGTTGACAGTTTGCCCTGCAAGCACAGCATGCGTAAGAATCACACTCCACCCATGCTACACTAAGCCTAACCTATACCAATCCTATTGAAATTTATGTGAACGTGGTGAAAGTCGGTGACTCCATTCATTTGATAGACGCTGAAATTCGGGCTCATTCTGGACCGCTTTAACCCATCATGCAACTATCCTACACGGTAATGCCTTTTCGCCAGATGCTTCCAGTAAACCTGGTAACATTCTGCTGCATTTTTTTCAACCGGCAACCTCGGTTTTAATCCGAGACGGCTGATCACGTTTTGAAAATATGATTTAGAGCATAGGTTCCCAACCTTTTTTGAACTAGCGCCCCCTTTTCTAATAAATATTTCGATATCGCCCCCTTTTCTAGTGAATATTTCGACACCCCCCTTTTCTAGTGAATATTTTTTATAACGCCCCCTCCCACTCTAGAGAAATAAGAGTGTACATAATACATGATGAAAACAAGAGTTAAGTTTTTAAAAATATCCTATTACTAAAAGAAAACATTTTTTTTAATTTCATTTTTTTTCTGAAGTCCCAATTTTTTTTTTACTTGCGAATCTGAAATATCTATTGCCACAAATATATTTAAATGTGCAATATTGTATATTTTAGACATAGGTAAGATATTGTTGGAATTGAAACGCTACTGAATTTCTTCTTCATTTAAAAGAGTGAAATAAAAGATTGTTAGATTACCTGTTATAAAGACAGGCAGGGGTTTTGAGGATACGAAGTAATTCATAATAAACTATTGCATTCAAAATAAATATAAATTGACAGTTTCAGTCTTTAAAGAACCACGCGTTAATTCCTGGTTAACACATTTAATTATGTTTCTTGGATAATATACGTAGTGAAATGCAGTGGAGACGAAACATGTTTCATACTGCTCACAGACAAAGACAACACTTGCACTACAGAAATTAATATGCACTATATCATTCAATTTAATGTACGTCTGAATGTAATGCAATCTTTTTTAAGTTTTTCATCCACTTCCCGTACTTCCGAAATATGTGAATTTTCTTTCATGTGATATGGAATGATTTAAATACATACAGTCAACATAAGGTAAACAGTACTCAAGTTTACTTTTGTTAGTACATAATCAGCGTGTTTTTTAGTCTTTTTTGGTTAATCTGCCCAAGCCCCTCCGTGCCATCTCAACGCCCCCCCTGAAAGCCTCAAACGTCCACGTTGAGAACCTATGGTATAGAGCGATGGAAACGAATCATTTCACTTTAACGCCACACAACAAGTACCCTTCTAACTAAATCGATTTTTGTTGTTGTTGTTGTTGTTGTTGTTGTTGACTGCACATCAACAACAGCACCGCCTCACCGTTCCCATATCCTATTTGCACATGCCCACTGTTCTGCGAGTTTCTAGATTAAGTGGCAACCAGGGCCACTTTCACGCTTAGGCACACAAAGCACGTGCCTAGGGAGCAAAAGATTTTGGGGCTCGAAAAATTGAAGGGCTAAAAAAGAGAAAAAATTAGAATTACAGCATGAATATACCACCACCTAGAAAATCATGAGAAAAGCATTTCTGCCCTTATGAGAGTAAAGAATGAAATGATATCTACAGTGGGGGAAAAGAAAAGCTTAACAGTTTGATGTTGCTATGGACTCCAAATTGATTACATTTATTGATTATTACAATGATGTCATTTATGATTTTGCAATGATCAAAGCTCGAAGAAAACTTTTGGCGGACAAGTACAACAACATTGACTCAACAAAGAATAAGGATGTCTAAAAGTAAAAGATAGTAAAGTGATAAGCAATGAAAAAGAGGATAATTAACAAGCTCAAACTAGTTCATTCAAATATTTATATCGATACTATAATTTCAAACGATTTCATTAATTTACTGTACTAATTTACAAAAAGGTGGGTGGTTATCCATGATGCCGTAGATAAGAAATGAATAAGAGTGACCAAGCCATGGCCCTATCCTTTCCTTACAGAAGCCGGTTGCCAGTCCAGAATATTGCGGATTTTTGGTGGTGGATAATGGAAAGACTCTCAAAAGAGCAAAAACAAAGGGAAAAGAGAGAGAGTCAAGGGAAAATCATTTCCGAACAAAGTAAGAACTGAAGGAAGAGAGATGCTATGGAAATAGTGTGGTGGTGATGAGGGGGCTGTAACGCTCTGAAGTGCCTAGGGAGGTTTAAAACGACTTTGGTTGCCACTATTTAATTTACAGCTCTCGTATTTTAAGATAACCTTTTTTACTCAAAAAGGGTGCCGGTTTTTATTTGCCTATGCAAAAAGTGCATTTTTATTAGCACTGTATTTTGGCAAATAGCAGGCGCTGCTCGATTTACCTATGATGCTGAGACGGATTATTATGATGTTGTGTATATCTTAATGTGCTTTTGGCTATACATATTTTTAATTGTACAAGATACTAATTACTGCCGCGGCACCGAAAGTAAAGTAATGATTAACATTATTCTGCAAGGATTATTTTTCAACTGTTGTATTAAACATAAATTGCTAAGTCAATAGCTTTTGGCAAATTTTTGCTTTGTCTGTTATTTTAGAGTTAGATGAGATAGATGTATTTCGCGGGGGAAAAAATATTCAAATATGCAGTTTCTATACGCGCAAATTTCATACACGTGAGCGAAAAGTGTTGCCGTCTGATAAAAAATTTCGAATATTTATAAATAAAATTTTCTTTAGTCACCAAAATATGTAATAATCGCTTCTTAAATACCTACTCACACATCCTACTTCGATTTTATTTGTTTGCATTCCACACATATACTTTCTAGGAATATTTATTACTCAGCAAAAAATTTATTTGAAAGTTACTGGACTTTTTTTTGTGTGTGTGTTTGTTTGTGAAATAAATGCATCTTGGAAGTTTGTGGTTGCAAGGATTATATAAATCAACAACAAAAAATAAAACAATAAATTTCATCACTCTTCGTTGAATTCATTGGAAGAGTAGATAAAAAGTTTTTACTTCAGTCTCTTTGCTTTAATTTCATGTAAAATTGTACAAATTGAAAGAACTTCGTTGCATTGATGCAAAAATAAGCAATTTAGCAAAATAGCTAAAAGTACAATAATCTCTTTTTCTCTCTATCTCAATATGTTTTTTGAATTTTGGAAAATGTAATATAATTTTAAAAAAAAAAACTGTCCCAGATTGAATTTTACTTTAAGAAAAGGTTTCTTTCATAGAGAGAAGGAGAGTATGTGTGTTTGCATTACAGATGAACATACCACAGTATTTTTTCCCCCAAATACAGTCGACTCTCGATATTTCGAAGTTGAAAGGACCAATGAAAAACTTCGAATAATCAAGAATTCAAGTTATCAAGAGAGTAGGAAAAAACTCCAAAAATACACGAAAAGAAATTTTTTTCTAATACATTTAAATTTGAAACTATGTAATAAAACAACAATTTTTTGTGTGTGTACATATGTATAAAATCATTTTAAAGTATTTTTAAAAAGTACATATTATACAGATGTTAAAAGACCTGCATTAAAAGATTACATGAATTAAAACAACTAAAAAGAATATATCAGTTTATAATAAATTATTTTTGACGAAAAAATCTGTTACCTTTTTTTTGTTTTGTTTTATGGCATTCAATTTAACTTTGTCAAAAGATTTTTCTAGAATAAATGAAGCTTGAAAACATCCACATCAAAATGATTTTGAAGGAAAAAGTTGCATCGTTTGTTTAATGACATTTAAGCTTCTGTCAGAGTTATCGGAGTCAACTCCGATGGTTCAGCAAAGGGGCACGTTACAGGGGGAGACAAACACAAAACATGTAATCGCCAACCTGTGTGCTACAGGACTCCACATAAAACTGAATGTTTGAACAGTCGAAAATTTTATTAGATCATTTTGAATTATCGCGTGTTGTATTCTGGCCAGCCACAGATTTTACTTCGAAATATTGAGTGTACCAAAGCGTATTGTTTTAGTTCGAAATATCAAGAGTTTTTCTGGGGGCTGGCATATACTTCGAATTAGGGAGAGGTTCGTATTATGAAAGGTTTGAATTAGCAAGAGTCGACTGTACAAAGAAATTTCCTTATGTCTTAATAGTCGTATAAGCGAACGAGAATTTATGGAATTCGTGCAAAAGCTTTAAGAAACATTTCACGTTATTCAAAGACAGCTGGTTAACTAGGCTAAAGTTTAAAAATTTGCGAGTAGGGCAGATTAGTTAATATTATACTTTACAAGTACTTTCCTTATGTCTCAAGAATCGTATAATCGAACGAAAATTTATGGAATTCGTGCAAAAGCTTAAAAAAAAAAACATTTCTCGTTACAGCTGGTTAACTAGGCTGGAATTAAAAAGTTTGCGAGTAGGGCAGATTAATTAATGTTCCACTCTACAAGTGCAAATTAATTAAAACAAAAAAGAACTACCAAGCATAAAATCAAGTCATCTCTACCGAAAGAAGCTTTTAAACTAAAATCTCAGTCAAAGAATAGTTTCCCCAAGAGAATTAGTAGAAGAACCCGAATAGCACCCGTTACAAGGTATGTTGCTTAATTTCTTTCATGGAAGTGTTTGTGTTGTATGTCCAAAGAATTCTAAGTTTTATTTCAGAGTATTAATCATCAATGTCATTTAAGCAGTGAACCTGATTTGCTAGTTGTGTTTCTGGCACTCTGATTGAATTGTGATTCTGAGTTATACGTCGTGATGTGTGACATTATCCATTTTATCATTCCGGTAAGTGTGTTCACATAGAAATCTTTCTTCTTCTTTCTTTTATTATGTCACTTAGAACAGAGGTCGCCAAAGTGGTGGTCCGCGAGAAAATTTCGTGGCTCCCCAGAAAAATGTGGAATATATTTACTCATCCCGCTAAATTATATTTTAAGATGCATTAAAACATAATTCTATTCATTACAATACGTGAAAAGTTATCAAAACGCAACTTCATAAAATAACGTTATTTCATAGGAATGTATAATGCTAAAAGTTTGATATACTTGTACTATTTTTAATTGTTTTGTTTTTACATTTTTTAAAATTTTATTATGGTTTATTAATAAAGCTTTCACATAATTTGGTTACAATTAATAGCTCCATTTTATTAACAAGGTACATTTTATGTGTTCTCAGATCACACACACAATTTTTTTTATAAATATATTTAACACTTATAAAAAATCCTATTAGTGCTCCGCGGGATTTAAATTATAATATTCCTGGTCTTGAGGTACAAAAGTTTGGTGACCGCTGGCTTAGATTATTTTAATTCATTTTTCATTCACAAAAGAGGAAGAAAATAAAATGACATTTTCCTTCCATGCATATTTGTATGTATTCTGCGTAATTACAATTATTGAATTTTAAATTGAGTTGTGAATGAACGTAGATTAATCGGAAGAACCCAGATGTCACTGCGTTGCATGATCCAAATTTAGAAATTTAGCGATTCTAGAACGTAAGTTATTTCGTAGTAATCACGTAAATTTATTAATAGCCATGTAATGCACAAATTATATAGTATTATATTTGTGAAATCAATAAACAGCGGCATCGCGAATAGGGATAAATTTTCATTCATTTCCTTAGTTCCATTCACGCAGTTTCCATTTACAAGCTGTTTTGATAACAATTATCGATTTCTTCACATGCATATTTATATAACCTACGTAACTGAAAATAAAGGGTCAATTGACAGGGGTTTTTAGAGCAAGGTCTAGTGCTTGAAAACTGCACAAACACTCACTGAGAGAATCACATATCTATACAAATAAATAAAATTGAAGTGTCTGTTTGTAATTTCAAATTAGCAGCTTTTTACTTAATGCACTAAAAGTATATACGGTACTCATAACAAAAAACCCATTTTAAAATTTTTTGTCTGTCTGTCTGTCTGTTTGTTCCGGCTAATCTCGGAAACGGCTGGTGCGATTTTAAAAATTCTTTCACTAATGGAAAGCTACATTAACGGGGAGTAACATAGGCTATATTTTATTCCCATATTCTTACGGGAACGGGAACTATACGGGTGAACGTGAAACTGAATGCCAAGATGAACGCCAAACTGAACGCCAAGCTGAGCTAATGAAGTCGTTGTTTTGGTTACTGGCGACCGATGGCCTTCATGAGACATAATAGTGTTACGCGCACGTGATAATACGCTGACACGTGCCATAATTTTTTTTTAGGATAGTTATCTCACTGTTCAGTTAAGTAGAGCATCGGCTGTTTCGGATGCACTTTTAAAAATAATAAATCAAGGCTTCATAAGCAAAAAGCAATGCAAGAAACAAAAAATTGATAAGTTTTACGGTTAGTTTTAATCCTTTTTTTTTTTTTTTTTTACATTTTTAGTCACATTTAAACAATAGTTATTATAATCCCAATCTATATCTATACAAATAAATAAAATTGAAGTGTCTGTTTGTAATTTCAAATTAGCAGCAATTGTTTGCGGGGGCGGGGGTTTAAGGGGCGTTAGAAATTCCGATTTTTAAGTTATTAGACGTACAGTCTTGAAACTTAGTAAGTACATTCCTCTCAAAGGGTAGAGATACGCTACAAAATGAGTTTCGTGAAAATTGCCCTCAAGTGGCGTTGCGGGACTTAAGGGGCGTTATAGATAATTATTTCCATTTTTAAACTATTAGACGCACAGTCTTTATATTTGATAAGTAGATTTCTTTTATAGAGTAGAGATCAGCTATAAGAAGGTTTTGTGAAAACAGACCTCTAAATGGCGTTGCGGAGGATTTAGTGACGTACTAGATAAATATTTTCGTTTTTAAACTACTTCACCTCCCTGCTTGAAAATTGTTAGGAATGTTTCTTTCTTGGAGTAAATATCCGCTACAAAACAGGTTTAGGAAAAATTGACCCCCAAGGGGTGTTGCGGGGTGTTAAGGGCAGATATAAAAAATTATTTCTATTTTTAAACTATTAGACGCACAGTTTGAAATTTGGTAAGCAGATTCCTCTCATAGGATAGAGATACACTACAAAATGTGTTTTGTGAAAATCGACCCCTAGGCCGCGTTGCGGGGGTTCAAGGGGCGTTATTGATAATTTTTTTTTTCATATTTAATTTATTGGACGCACAGTCTTCAAATTGTGCTAAGCAGATTATTTTCAAAGTGTGCAATTCCCCTACAAAATTGGTTTTGTGAAAACAGACCCAGAAGTGGCGTTGAGGATAAGTGCGTTGCTCAAGTGGCGTTATAGATAATTATCCCCATTTTTAAACTATTAGACGTACAGTCTTGAAATTTGATAAGCAGATTCCTTTCGTAAAGTAGAGAACCGCTACAAAATGGGTTTCGCTAATATGAACTACCAAGTTTAATTTCGGGAGATTAAGAGGCGTAATTGATAAATATTTCCATTTTAAACTATTTGATCATCCTGCTTGAAAATTGGTAGGCATGTTCCTTTCATGGAATAGAGTTCCTCTAACAAAGAGTTAAACAAAAATTGACCCCCAAGGAGGGTTGCGAGGGGTCAAGAGGAGTTACAGAAAAAAATTCATGTTTTTAATTGTTAGACCCATATACTTGAAATTTCTTAAGCATGTTTCTTTTGTTGAATAGGGATCCACTAAGAATGTATTTTAAGCAAATCAAGTTCTGGGGGGGGGGTGCAGGGGGTTACTGGGACGTATTGACAAAAAAAATTACTTTTTTTGAGCTACAAGGACTATAATAATGAAATTTGGCTTGCATTTTTCTTTTGTTGATTTGAAATCCGCTAAGAGCGGTTATTTTGGAACACGGCTCTCAATGGGATTACGGGGATATTGATAGTAAAACTTTTTTTTTTCCTGTTAGATTTAGACTTGAAATTTGGCTTGCATGTTCAATTTACGGAGTAGAGATCCACCGAAAATTGGTTTTGCGGGAATCCACTTGGTTTTGGGTTACGAAAGAGCAAACATCATTATATGCTTCAATTTTAGAGATTTTTAGAAAACACAAATTAGATGAGTTCTGTTCCTTTTTTTTTATCAACAGGCGACAGTTACAGGTATAAGTATATTTTTCAATACACAATCGAATTCTTAATGCAGGACTTAGATATCAATAATTTATACATATATATAAGCAGTAAAAATTTATAAAACATCATGAAATTCCCAGCGAAGCGGGCGGGTAACAGCTAGTCTGTAATTAAGACAAAACTGTGCAAATGTAGGAAACGGAGAAAAAGTGGAGAGGAGGAAATAACAAGAAAGAAGGTCAAAAACGAGAAAGATCACTATGCGTCATCCATGTATACCTATGACAGCATATTCCAGCAAAGAAGGAAAAAGCTATGAGAGGTATGGAGAGGTATTTACCAAAAGAAATTAGAAACATCTGTTGGAGGATTACTTTTAAAATTGAGCTACACTCATGTCCAAAATTAAAGTCACAAACATAAAATATGTGAACACTGACGAATTATTAACTGTGTTGCCACGAAATTTGGCTCAGAGACATATTGCAATGTCAGAAAGAATATAGTAATATAAGAACAAGGAAAAGATTTTAATTGTGGTTGAGGGAGTGAATATTAACGTCGCACTGATTAGCAACACGAGGGCTTTTGGCGACGGTTCGTGTAATTTTGAACCATGGTCAAGTGACGCGGACGACACCTGAGCTGGCACCTCCTCTCCTAACTACCGCACCACACCAAGGGGAGGACGTTTGAGTTCTCGACAGATTTAAAGTTCATCGCTCCCCTACATGGCGGATCTTTAGTGGTACTGGGATCGAACTCATAACACGCTAGCCATGATCCGATGCCTAGACCACTTGGCTACCGCGGCCACATTTTAATTGTGAATTAAGATACAAGTCAAACAAAAAGGTGTGAAATCGTGAAACAGAGATAAAGCATGTACCTTGGTAAAAGTCTCTTTAATATGGTTTGTGACTGCTGTGAACTGCTATACAAGCCTCACAGCGAGCTTCCATACTATTTATGAGGGTGTCAATAATTACTTGTGGCAACAAAATCCATTTTTCCAAAACGAAACTTTAAATTCCTGGGGGGGGGGGCTCCTGAGAGGGGAGCTACGCTGAGAAATGGCTTTTCCTAGACCATCCTAAACAAATGCAATAAAATTTTGACTCAGAGACCTCGAGGACTAATTCATACGGCGAATATCCACCCCTTCATAAAATTAATCAACAATGTGAGTTCTGTGTGTAGCCACGAATTATCGTCCATAAAGATGTAGTCCGGGTCCATAGCACCGAGAAAACCTCTCTTAGGCTTTTAATATCTCATCCTTACAGCGCAGTGAGATGACAGTACCCGCATCGAAAACGTACAGTGGTGTACAACTACCCTACTTTATGCTACCACACACAAGGATTCCTTTGCCACGAAATCTTTCAATTTCTATTATGTAGGAAGGATGAAAAAGAGCTCCATTTTCTTTCCAGGTGAAGACTCAACGAGAATCACTTTTCCCAGTACATTTCAATTAATCACTGAAAAGAACCCCTCCCCCCCCTCCTTCTCGTGGTGTCTACGACTGATGTTTTCAGCTTCACAACATCCGCTCTTACCTGCTGGATGCAGTCAAACACACACCACACACACACACCACACACACAGACGCACCATACTGGACGCTGAAAGAAAAGGCAAATCAATCTCTGCAAGACGGCTGTAGACTGCTTAGAAATTCTTCTTCCAGGCACAGGAGCAAGGTCACAAGCAAGCTGAGGAGTCGATGTCTACATGTCGTCGTGCGAAGCCAAGTAGTAATCCTGTGCAGGTATCACTGCTCTGTAGTGACTTTGGACGACCTTCCTGGTGATAGTACCACTTGATTCCACCACATTTATTGATTCCATAACCGGGAGACCACTTTATGGCCACTTGTAACCATCAAGGCACCTCTGATGAGACTGACCAGTTTCAATGCTGCCAATGGCGTTCTAACTCAAGAAATTATCTGAACGATTATGAGAAGTCATTTTCACAGCAAACAGACTAACTTGTCAGTTTTAATGCTATGTCTCCAAAACTAGAGGCAAATTTCCCATGTGCTTGAACGTTCTCGATCCAATAGTTCTGCAAAAACTAACGCGAAACAACATCTTATTCTAAACTGAAGGTTGATATTGTACTATACATTCTTCAAAGTATATAAAATATTAACTCTATAAATTTTACTGAAGACATTTTAAAACTATAACGGAAAACATGTTTGTGACCTTAATTTTGGACATGAGAATAGAAATGAATTTTTGGTGGAAACGCTGATAGGCAAAATTTATTAGAAATACATACATAATAACGAATTATACGACTTTCTTTTAGCAAAAATCAATATAGCAACAGCCGTAATTTTAGCTATCTGAAGATCTTGAGGATTCTTCGAACGGAACATTCAGCAACGGAATCTGATAAATGCCATCAATCTAAAAAGTTTACAAACAAGAGATATTGCAATAAGTTACAAATAAGATATTTCATCTATTGAATGACTGGTCCAACAGGAGAGAACTCAGTTATATATGTATATATATATATATATATATATATATATATATATATATATACAAATAAATAAAATTGAAGTGTCTGTTTGTAATTTCAAATTAGCAGCTTTTTACTTAATGCACTAAAAGTATATACGGTACTCATAACAAAAAACCAATTTTTAAAATTTTTGTCTGTCTGTCTGTCTGTCTGTCTGTTTGTTCCGGCTAATCTCGGAAACGGCTGGTGCGATTTTAAAAATTCTTTCACTAATGGAAAGCTACATTAACGGGGAGTAACATAGGCTATATTTTATTCCCATATTCTTACGGGAACGGGAACTATACGGGTGAACGTGAAACTGAATGCCAAGATGAACGCCAAACTGAACGCCAAGCTGAGCTAATGAAGTCGTTGTTTTGGTTACTGGCGACCGATGGCCTTCATGAGACATAATAGTGTTACGCGCACGTGATAATACGCTGACACGTGCCATAATTTTTTTTTAGGATAGTTATCTCACTGTTCAGTTAAGTAGAGCATCGGCTGTTTCGGATGCACTTTTAAAAATAATAAATCAAGGCTTCATAAGCAAAAAGAAATGCAAGAAACAAAAAATTGACAAGTTTTACGGTTAGTTTTAATCCTTTTTTTTTTTTTTTTTACATTTTTAGTCACATTTAAACAATAGTTATTATAATCCCAATCTATATCTATACAAATAAATAATATTGAAGTGTCTGTTTGTAATTTCAAATTAGCAGCAATTGTTTGCGGGGGCGGGGGTTTAAGGGGCGTTAGAAATTCCGATTTTTAAGTTATTAGACGTACAGTCTTGAAACTTAGTAAGTACATTCCTCTCAAAGGGTAGAGATACGCTACAAAATGAGTTTCGTGAAAATTGCCCTCAAGTGGCGTTGCGGGACTTAAGGGGCGTTATAGATAATTATTTCCATTTTTAAACTATTAGACGCACAGTCTTTATATTTGATAAGTAGATTTCTTTTATAGAGTAGAGATCAGCTATAAGAAGGTTTTGTGAAAACAGACCTCTAAATGGTGTTGCGGAGGATTTAGTGACGTACTAGATAAATATTTTCGTTTTTAAACTACTTCACCTCCCTGCTTGAAAATTGGTAGGAATGTTTCTTTCATGGAGTAAATATCCGCTACAAAACAGGTTTGGGAAAAATTGACCCCCAAGGGGTGTTGCGGGGTGTTAAGGGCAGATATAAAAAATTATTTCTATTTTTAAACTATTAGACGCACAGTTTGAAATTTGGTAAGCAGATTCCTCTCATAGGATAGAGATACACTACAAAATGTGTTTTGTGAAAATCGACCCCTAGGCCGCGTTGCGGGGGTTCAAGGGGCGTTATTGATAATTTTTTTTTTTCATATTTAATTTATTGGACGCACAGTCTTCAAATTTTGCTAAGCAGATTATTTTCAAAGTGTGCAATTCCCCTACAAAATTGGTTTTGTGAAAACAGACCCAGAAGTGACGTTGAGGATAAGTGCGTTGCTCAAGTGGCGTTATAGATAATTATCCCCATTTTTAAACTATTAGACGTACAGTCTTGAAATTTGATAAGCAGATTCCTTTCGTAAAGTAGAGAACCGCTACAAAATGGCTTTCGCTAATATGAACTACCAAGTTTAATTTCGGGAGATTAAGAGGCGTAATTGATAAATATTTCCATTTTAAACTATTTGATCATCCTGCTTGAAAATTGGTAGGCATGTTCCTTTCATGGAATAGAGTTCCTCTAACAAAGAGTAAAACGAAAATTGACCCCCAAGGAGGGTTGCGAGGGGTCAAGAGGAGTTACAGAAAAAAATTCCTGTTTTTAATTGTTAGACCCATATACTTGAAATTTCTTAAGCATGTTTCTTTTGTTGAATAGGGATCCACTAAGAATGTATTTTAAGCAAATCAAGTTCTGGGGGGGTGCAGGGGGTTACTGGGACGTATTGACAAAAAAAATTACTTTTTTTGAGCTACAAGGACTATAATAATAAAATTTGGTTTGCATTTTTCTTTTGTTGATTTGAAATCCGCTAAGAGCGGTTATTTTGGAAAACGGCTCTCAATGGGATTACGGGGATATTGATAGTAAAACTTTTTTTTCCCTGTTAGATTTAGACTTGAAATTTGGCCTGCATGTTCAATTTACGGAGTAGAGATCCACCGAAAATTGGTTTTGCGGGAATCCACTTGGTTTTTGGGTCACGAAAGAGCAAACATCATTATATGCTTCAATTTTAGAGATTTTTAGAAAACACAAATTAGATGAGTTCTGTCCCTTTTTTTTATCAACAGGCGACAGTTACAGGTATAAGTATATTTTTCAATACACAATCGAATTCTTAATGCAGGACTTAGATATCGATAATTTATACATATATATAAGCAGTAAAAATTTATAAAACATCATGAAATTCCCAGCGAAGCGGGCGGGTAACAGCTAGTATATATATATATATATATATATATATATATATATATATATATATATATATATATATAAATTTAGAAGTATTTGATCGGTATCCTCAAAAAAGGCTGAATGAAAGCATGTGAGCTGTGGATTTAAAGGAAAAGGGTTTATTAGTTTGGTAATTCTGCCCTTGGTGTGCAAAAAAAAAAAAAAAAAAAAAAAAAATCAAGTAATTTTATACATTAATATTGTTTGGATGGGTTTTTTCCCCAGTATTATTATGTGCCACCAATATTTAAGTAAAGACATGAAATGACAAGCTGTCGATAGGTTTGAGGCAAGGATATTGCAGGTGCAGATTACTAGAGACTTTAATGTTACTCCAAGCGTTCTGTGTTCATTTTATGGAGACAGTTTTATGAGATCAGATCCATAGGGAGAGGGATTATGAAATATCGTCTAAAAGCCACAATGACAAAGGAAGATCGATATTTGTTCATCAAAACAAGCTGGAACAGGAGTGCAATAGTGTCTCTCGTAAGTGCCATGCAACCGCAGGAATTTAAGTTTCAAGGGTTACTATTTTCACAAAGCTATTTACTATTTTGTATGAGAGAGGTGTGTTTATAAGAAGAGTCTAAATACTGCACACTTGTAGAATAGTCTTCTTAGCATAATATAAAGATGGGAGATTATTACAGCAGAAATTGGTCAGTGACTATTCTATTCAATGATGCAGGAGTCAAGAGAGAGATTCAACCTAACCATTAATTCTCAACGAGCCATCCTCTCAAGATAATCACGAATCCGTTTCATTTGATTCAGCGTCTGAGAAAGAGACTGGTATCGCAGCGATGTGTAATGGTAAAGATAGACATTATGTTGAATTGACGCTGATATTTTCATGTCTTCGACAGAGGTTTTATGACTGCTGTGATGTATAAAGGGTCATCCACACCCAAGTAATAAGTAGCGAGAAACGAATATGTACCCAATCAAAGGCTCTTATGCCAGGAAGTTAAGGCCTTTTATTGACCTAATCTCTTACGCTCGTTGCTAATCGACCTGGTACAGTAGTGTAACGGAGAATATCAGCCTCTCCCCCTACAAAGTCAAATTTTGACATTAATGTTTGATAAATTGGTTACATACGTGCTTGTCGCCAGTCAGGCTTTAGGCTCCCAAGAATCCTGGGCCCCTTCGAGATGCTGGGGTGTACGTTATGCCACTGCCTTAGTGTGAATGAGCCTTAAGGATAAAATGTTGGGGATCTATGTTCGCCATTTCAAGGGTGCTGCTGGCTTTGTTTTCATTTTTATAAATGATTATACTTACTGACTTAAGGCGAATCTTGTCAACAAATTTATGAAAAGGAAGGATATATCTAGCTAGATCCTATTTTAAATTTATAGAGTAAATTTGGATGCTCTTGGAAAGATAAGTGGAATCCACCTTTCCTTTCCCAGAATCATCCAGGATCTGAAAATGGCATTTCTGGAAGAATATCACTTTAGGTATCCATAGAATCTCCAATTGTCAAAGCGAATTCAAATTATTAAAACTGTATAACTATTAGAAAGGATCATATAACCTACATAATCGCAGGTCCACTCAGCACGATCCAATTTGACTTAATTTGAGATGTGATTGCAGAAATATTTCAATTATTGTTATGATTCAGCATATTTTACTTAAGATTTCTAGAGGAAGGTAATGTGGGAAAAATACATTCGGGTTATGACCATAAAAGGTTCAGTATATATAAACAAAAATCTACACTCATGACCGAACCTAAAATACAAAGTAACTTAAGTTTTAAAGGTCAGATTTTAAAAACTACAGGCATAGAATCATGACAGAATTCCTTATTACTTGATGCTAATTTTGGTCTATTAATGCTGGAACTAGCAAGATCTGGGATATATATATAAATAGAATATAACTATATAACTCTAACTCTCTTTCTTAAAAAAGACCATCAATAGAACGACAAGTCCTTTCCAATGTAACATATAAAGTAACTAGAGCACACAATCAATGGCGTAACGGAGAACATTTGGGCCCCCCTGCAAAGTCAGGTTTAGGGCTCCCAAATTGGATTTTACTGAGGGTAGGTACTTGTCCCTCTAGAATTGGTTTTGGGCCCTCTAGAACCCTGGCCCCCGCCATCTGGGGTTTGCGGAGGTGTACTTTACTCCATAGCACACAATACATTCCACAAGGCCGACTAAGTTGAATCCTAGAGATTTTATAGGCAGTAAAGCTTTGTGGATATTTTTGATTTGGATGCCTGAAAATGTATTTTATTTAGTACTTTTTTTTTAATAATGTGATTGTATTGTGATCCTAGACAATTAAAATAGACGAAAACATCTTTGGCAGTTAAAGAATAAAAATAACCTGAGTTGTACTATAAGGGTTTCCAAGGTGCTGTGTTAAATAAATTTAGCTGAATAAAAAAAAGAAAAAAGGAAACTTATGCCAGCTCCGAAGTATAATCATTATTATTATACCGTATCATTAAAAGAGTAAGAATCGCAGGGAGACCTCCCCCTCCCCCCAAAAGTTACTAAACTAAATTTATACTGAATTGACCTAATCATGTATTTCGTGCAAAACCTGACGAAGAGGAATATATATCTAAGCTGAAACGCGAATATATTTAGAAATACCTTTATTTTCAGATTTAAATATTCACTGTATGTTAATATCCTTTGCTTCAGAGGTGTAAATGTTACAGGGTTTAGTATTGGGGAAGAAAAATATTTATTTATATATAAGCTATGTATAGGTTTTTGAGTGAAGTAAACGTACAAATGGTTAAATTCACATTTTCCATTCCGACGCCTTCGCTTCTAATATCAGTGTGATTAGTCGAACTCGGTAAAAGACCTTGATACGTAACACACTTCCGTACAAAACAAAGAAGTTTGAAATTTAGTTTCGGAAAAGGCGGCCATTATCTTTGCAGATCAAATTCCATGGAAAACAATACTCATGGAACTTTCTTCCTTGTTGGAAAACTGCAGCTCTGTTCCTTGTCCGGTTAGTAGAGGCTTTCATTCAAAAGAATTGCTAGCTTTGAAAGTTGTATTAATTTTTTAATCATGTGTTTTGGTGGAGAGTTAACCGGTTCCCTTACATATTTTTTTGAAAAAAAATTGCAAAAAATCATCAGATTTTTTAAAAAAAATTTTATTATTAAAACAAGGAAACGAAACAAAACAAAATATGCAAGTTTTAAGTAGAATTATTAATTTTGTACAGGTGTAAAAGCATTTAGTTTTACAATTAGTTTACTTTCCCGAGTTATCTCGGGCAACTGGAAAAAAGTTAAATACTAGTTTTTGTATGATAGTTTTTGAAACAAGGGACAACACAAAGTGATACCTGACATTCTGTATCCTGGTATCTCTCTCTGGTCTCTTTTCTTACTGGCTTACCTCTTTACGACTGGGTCTCTTTTACGACAGCACAGAGTACACTGTCTCGTTGGATTAGATTTTTTTTTCAGTTGCAGGAATAACATCTGGAAAATGCCTAGATGTTAACCTGAGTGGGGAAGGACTCATGCTGGGTCTTCCTGATGTGTGTGAGCGGCTAAAAACTCGTCACAATGATTTTCTGAAATTATTTTTCAATCACTTCCATTCTAAATTGTTTAGGTGATCGTCAACCTCCCGATTTACTGAACAAAATGTAGGCTACATACAAAAGAACCTCTTCCATTATTTTCAATGTCCACCATAATCACTCTCTGAAAAATCATCCCTTTCGCTATTTTGCACCATCGCCATTGTTTTACTTTTTTTCAACGGAACTATCTTTCTTTAAACATTACTCTCTAATCCACAAGCCGATGCGTACTATACAATAGGGAAAACAACAGACTTGTCCCGCCAAAAGATGCGCGAAACCAACAAAACTTTGCAAACTGCCAACAAAGCTGAATATTTCCTTTTATTTCCTCCAGGCTGAGTAAAACCGTAACAATTCATGATGATAAATGCAATCACGTGTTCTCCACTGAATTCAGAACATACTGACTTTAGACTTGGTCCCATTTTAAGTAAAATTTAGATACAATTTCAAATCTGATAGTTGGATAATGATATTCAAGTGTTAAAACTTCTTAAAATAATAAAAAATACTCGTAGTACATACGCAGATGCGTGGACTACTTCACCGAGTGCATTTTGTTTCCCTTTGTGCGTTATTATTATTGACAAATATGTACTTTTTAAAGGAAAGATTCTGTAAAATGTATGCTTTGACAACAGTGAAGCGGCATGATTTAAATTTCTCCACCTTTTCTTGCTTTTTTTCCAAGTGGTTATTTAAAATCTCCTTTCAATAACCGCACGCAGATATTTAAGAGGTAATGAGTAACACAGACTTAAAAATAATGTTCTCTTTAATTTTTGATTTTAAAGAAATTCCTCCCTTTTCTCCCCTCGTTCCGTCGAGATGCGGCAGCCGGTTGAAAGACGGGCGTGGTTGTCAGAGATGTGACGTCATTAACTAAATCAAATGGATGAGTGGTTTCTCACTCACCCCTCCCCCAGCGTTGTTGCTTTGCACTCATTGTGGACTGCTAAAAATTCTTATGTAACACTTCAGCAAATTATTCTTATTTTTTCCCCCTACTTATTATGATGAGTGGATGATAGAGATTTCTCTAAGGTTCCACGTAAATGCATAACCGTTACCGTTACCGAAGCGGCATGAACTGATTGGCTGGAAACATCTAATTGCATTTTTCATGTGACTATGACGCCACATGAATTTAGCCAAGAATGGACGGTAAATTTCTGAAATATTTAAATTCTTTAAAGTTTAAAAAAAGAACTGCATGGAACGTTGCAGTTTCTCTTCCAATCACCTTGACAAAATGCACAGTAAAAATGCACACAACGTTATTTTTTAATACGGATTTAAAGACAAATCCTATACTTGATTCCTATATATATATATATATATATATATATATATAATTCCTACTTGCCAATCTGAAAGTCGTGAATATCCTTAACCATTACAAGTTATTCAAGGACGCGATAGCCTAGTAGTCAAGGTAAGGAACTCGTGGCTGGCGTGTCAGGAGTTCAAGTCTTGTACCGCTGAAGACCCACCGAGTAGGGAAAAAGGCGATGCATGTTCAATCGGTCGAAGCTCAAACATCTTCCCATTGGTGTGGTGTGGAAGATAGGAGAGGGGGTGCCAGCTCATGGGGCATCCTCGTCACTAGACCTAGGTTCAAAGTTACGAGATCCGTCGCCAAATGCCCTGAAGTAGCTGAATATGCGGCATAGTGAGGCTAATATTCACTCACGCGGCAAGTTATTCGTAAAATTATTGGGATTAACTTCAAACAGGTAGGGGAGTCAGGTCCATCTGGGTTATTTTAATTTTTAATATCAATGAGTGTACTTTTTACCTTATGATTCAAATCTAAATAGTTTGTTTTCTATTGCAATCTTTTGATTAAAGTTCCCATACAATACACTAAAATGCATTTTCTCTCTTAAAAAAAAATGCTTTAAATTTTAATTCAGAAGTCTAAAACTGTAAAGACAAACTGCAAACAATTTATTTCGATTGTTTCCTTTTTGAAAAAAACAATGTCACGAGAAAGAAATTTCGAAATACGTACAACCACATTCTGCCGTTAAATATTCAATGAGCTCTGCAAACAGTGTGAAGTGGATTTCTATTGCACTCTCAAAAACAATGCATATCTCAAGAAAGTGTAAATTGTACACTGTTAAAAGTGTAAATCGTCTTACAAATGCAGGAAAGGTTCCCACGATTAACAGGTTGATTTTTTTCGTATGCCATGATTTATTCAGGAATTCTCTGGTAATTACAAAAGATTTTCTTCTAACATGATACAAAAAGTACCCACATGTAGTAGCATAGATTCTCTCTCTCTCAAAAATCACACAAATAATAAATACAGCAATTTAAGTCTGTAATGTCAATTTTACATTACAGATTTTATAAGAAAAATATAACTTGTAAAATCGCTCTATGTAAACCTAACCTAACTAATTGATATATGAGACGAAAAATATATTAGAACTTCCAAAACAAAAAAGGCAAATGAAACACATATTCATTGGCAGATGTTTGACACCAATGTTACTCTCCTGTATCGTGTGTAAAATGTTAGAAGAACCTTCAAAGAGTTTCTAAAGTTTCTTCTCAAAAAATTATCCCAGAACCTTCTGAATTTTTGTAGGGACACTAATTTTAATCGCCAAATTTGGTCACTTGGCGATATTTGCCAACCAAATTTGTCACACTTCTCTTCTACATACTAAGAGGCCGCGGTAGCCAAGTGGTCAAGGCATCGGATCTTGGCTAGTGTGTCATGAGTTCGAGCCCAGTACCCTTGAATACCCGCCGTGTAGGGGAAGAATGCATGTTAAATCGGCCGAGAGCTCAAATGTCCTCCCGTTGGTGTGGTGTGAGAGGGAAGGGGGTGCCAGCTCAGGTGTCGTCCGCGTTACTTGAACATGGTTCAAAATTACGCTGTCCGTCGCCAAAAGCCCTAGTGTAGCTGAACAGTGCGACGTAAAATTCACTCACTCACTTCTATATACTACTATTGTTGGAGAATTTTTATTGGCTTTCAAAAGATCATTCCAAACACCATAATATTTCATCAGAGAAACGGAACAAAATAGGAAGTTTCCGTAAGAATACGAATAAATTACTAATCGCAACATGCAACATTCTTTAAATAGCTGATTACACAATCAAAATCTTTTCATAAAGAACGAAGATCGACGAGGCCCGGAAATGGTAGTTTTAAAAATCTGATTTAAATAATCAGAGGAGATAAAATGACAATTATTTTCCAAGGACAACAGTGAATTGTTAATTGCTACAGAAAAAAACCTGACTTGCTGTTAAGCGAGTCGATTTATAATGAGTTTAGCGAGACAAAATCATTATGCCTATTCTTTTTAAAAGGTACTCACTCATACAAGGGAAAAAAACTATGAAGTAATATATAAATAATCCAATTCATTATCTTTGCAGAGCAATTCGTTCAGAATTGTCAAACAACGATTTATAAAAAGAAGGAAGGAAACACGGTGATGCAAATGTCAATGATCTCCATGACGCAATATCAAAATAAGAGGGGGGGGGGGGAGTCAGAGAGGAATTCTTAAGAAGTTGGCATTCCAACCCATCACTGATTTTCCTGTTATTATAAATCTATATTGATTGTCACGCAGTAAAATGTTTTAAATTGTTGTTGTTTTAAGGTATCCGATACTTGCGAAGACTTTTTTTTTTTTAAAGATGGAGATATAAGGATTTTTTGTTGTTGTTTTTAGATTTGTTTAGTACATTTTAAGAAAAATATGCTAAAATTCAGAAGATGAAAATAAATTATTATTAATAAAATGTGGGGAAAAAAGTGGTAAAACTTCACAAAAAATAACATAAACGGGGCCCATTCTGTACCAAAAGTTTACGAACAAATTCTTAATTTTTCAATTATGCGTTGCTATGTTGTTCATTTTTGAAATGACCTTCAGGATAAGAGATATTTTAATTTTTTACAAAAACTAGAGCCCTTTATCTTAGTTATTATATGAAATTGCTTAAAAAACAGTGATTATATTCACATAATGAATTGTAAATTTTGTAATAAAACAGTGATTGATAAATCTGATGGTTAAAACACTTCTACTTTTATACAGAACATACACAAAAAATTTCAGTTAATTATTTTCAAAACTTTTTTAACAATCGTTGTCCCCGTGTGGTGGCGGTAGACAAGAGGCCAAGACAGCGGATCATGGCAGACATGTCATGAGTTCGAGCCCAGTATCACTAAAGACCCGCCGTGTAGGGGCGCGATGCACGTTAAATCTGTCGAGAGCTCAAACGTCCTTCCGTTGGTGTGGTAGTTAGGAGAGGGGGTGCCAGCTCAGGTGTCATCCTCGTCACTTGAGCATGGTTCAAAATGACGAGGTCCGTCGCCAAAAGCCTTCGTGTAGCTGAACAGTGCGACGTTAATATTTACTCACTCTCTGTCCCCGTTTGAGCATTTAAAAAAAACACACACATTTCGAGTAAAACGCGTTTTAAAGTATAACATATCTTGCTTTAAGTAATGGTATTTGCTTTTACTAAAACGCTTGTAGCTTTTGTTCTACTGAACAAAAAATAATAAACCTGGTATTTTTATAAAGCTAATAAGATGGCCTATAATATAAAATCATTAAAAAAATTGTGTGTGTGTGTCAATTTTTGGCAAAATTCTCCATTTTAGGGTAGTGGATACCTTAAATATTTTCTAATATTGTTATTTTAAGTGTTTTTTAGAAAGTCATTTCGTATTAAATCAAATTTTAGGAACTCTTTTCAATTGTCTTCTTTTTTCATTCTATATTATTACTGAAAATATGACTTGTAGCAGAGTGGTATTGAATATGCTTAAGGATTGTAACGTTGATCGTTTTTACACAAAATACTGGGCCGTGGTACCACTGGCGTTGCTGCTTGTAATCCTGAGTAAGCCAAGAAATCAAATTCTTCGGGGATCCTTATTTGGAAATGGGAGCTTTGTTTATGGGACTATTAATAGTACTCAACGATTTTTAGCTTACACATATCGGGCCCCTGTAGCTTTGGAGCCCCGTTTTATTGAAACGGTGGTAACTATGCCCTTGCGCAGAACCTTAGTGGTTACGGTCATGAACTCATGGCTGGAGTGTATCGGGTTCGAGTCCAGGTGTCACTGAAGACCCACTATGTAGAGGGGGCTGATGCATCTTTTATCAGTCTAGGTTTAAAGTCCTCCCTTTGGTGTGGTAGTTAGGAGATGGAGGTACCAGCTCAGGAGTCGTCATCGTCACTTGACCGAGGTTCAAAATTATGAGGTCCGTCGCCAACAGCCCTCGTGTTGCTTTATAAGGCGTAATTTTTAAAACTCTCACTATATTCTCTTGAAACCTTCGAAGAAATGAAATTTTCTAACTAACCCGTGGTCACTCGCGCCTGTTTTTGCTACCGTCGTTACTCGTGGGGTGTTGAGAACATCCCAAACTTTTAACACGTGTATTTAAATATGAAAAATTTTTTTAGTCAATTATGATACATTTTTATAAAGTACAAGTTGTTTTTTTGAATTATACAAATAAAATTATTAAATTTATTGCATAAAAATGAGACTAACATTAACTTAAACTAAACCTACAAAATTTTCATTTTAAAATACATTAACTTTATATTATTGCCGGGGTGTAGAGAAGACCCCGCGCGAGTGATCGCGGGTTAAAAACAGAGTATATTTTAAAAACCGTATCTATAGACATGTTATCTCATTGTTATATTTTGCACTATATATATTTGGAGAATAAAATGTGCAGTAAGATGGGTAACAAAAATACAATAACAAAAATTATCTACAAAATATCAAATTTAAGAATATTTTGGTTGGATATAGAAAATTTTGGAAATACATAACAGGATTTTCTGTAGGAAATCTCAGCAGTGGAAAGCGAGAAACCTCTAAAAGTAAAATTGTTTATTTATTTGAAAAAAATAAATAAATAAAAAATAAAAATAAAAATTATATTCTGTATTGTGTTTTTGTCGTATTTTTTATAATTTTTATTATAAAATCTGTTATAAAAATTATTAAATGCTAAAAAAAAAAATTTTTTTTTTTGTGCTCTTTTTTTAAATTTTGCATATGGTATGAAATTACCTGCTGCGAAAATCTAGAGAGAATACATAATATATAAAAAATGAGAGAGAATATATAAAAAATAAGAATAATGAATGTATAATATAATAAGCATAGAGCAGTAAAAATGCATGGAAATTACTCCTGTAAATACTAACAAAGTGAAAAATTCGCTTATAATTTGTAGAATGTTAAGATGAGTGTAAAGATCCAGTTGTTTCTTGTTCATTTCGCTTGTAGTATTTTATTACCACAGCGAAAAAAGCAAATTAATAAGTTTTTATTCCCTTGCAGTGTTCTAAAATCATGATTTAAAACTGTTTTTTATTATAAAGTATTTAAACCCCAACATTAGCTCACACAGGAATTTTTCAAGCAGGGAGGGGGTCCAGGGGCGAAAGTTCACCGTTCTCGTATTATGTTTCGATATTCCGACCAACATATTCTTTTGATTTTGTGGATTTTTGGGAAGAAAAAAAACACAGTAAAAAATTTATTGAATAAAATACTAGCATTAATTAATAAAATTAATTACTAATAACAAAAACTTAACTAAATTTTACGTACTGTATACATAGAATTATAATCTATCGGGAAAAAACAGGGGTTGTTTGTAAGTGGGGGGGGGGTCCCGAACCCAGCCTTCCCCCTTGTGTGCGCCACTGATATATATATACATAATATAACCAAAAGTTCTGTGATTTTTATTTAACTTGTTTCTCTAGTATTGGATCTTTTAATTGCGAGATGATTATTCTTTAATATATTCACAGAATTATGTACCTATAACCACACGCACATTCTTAAAACAAGTCACTCGACCAATGTCAACCAATGAAAGAATCACCTCGATGAGAGAGAGACAGACTGTGTTGTGTATTCAATCAATATTTATTTGCAACAGTTACAGGTTTTGTGGGATATGAAGCAACACAAAGGCTATATATTATCCCCTTTATTTGCAACTGCAAAATATCTCATGTTGCCACCGGATTAATCATGGTCACGAATTCGTGGTCAGCAATGTCGAGTCGTGTGTTTCAATCCTGATGTCACTGAAGACCCACTGTGGCCCTGGTAGCCTGATGGTTATGGTCACGAACTCATGGCTGGAGTGTCACGAGTTCGAGTCCTGATGCCACTGAATACTGGCCAGTTTATATTAAATCTGTCGCAACTCAATGTCCTCCTGTTGATGTGGTAATTAGGAGAGAGTGTGACAGCTCGGGTGCCGTCCTCGTCTCTTGACCAAGGTTGTAAATTACTAAATCCGTCCCCAAATGCCCTCATCTTTCTTTATCGTGCGACGTAAAAAAAATCTCTCATCTCTGAAGATCCGCTGTGTAGAAGGGGTGATGAGGGTTAAATGTGTTAGGACTCAAAGTCTTCAAGTTGGTGTGGAGTGAAAACTGTGTAGAGAAGGGTACCAAAGCTCAGGTACGGTGCACATCAATCAAATGAGATACAAAATTCCGAGGTCCATCGTTAATAAACCTCGCGTTAATTAAAAAAAAAAAAAAGATTGAACAAAACATCTTTTTTGTAATTTTTTTTTTTTACAGTAATATTTTCTAATCCTGTAAGCTTAATGTTTGGTATAGTTTAATGTGTTCTTTCTTTTTTGAATATCTTGGTATTTAGGTTAAATAAAGTTCAATAGGTAATCAGGTTTTTTGTAATCCTAATAATAATTTACAGAAAAAAAATGACAACCGGAAAATCCTTTATTTTTTATATTATTTTCACATATATGAAAACTTCGTTTATTTTTTTTTTGTATTACATATCACATCATCAAGTCTTGCATTTGGCTTATAAGATTTGTCTGTGTGAAATGACATTCTGTAAAATGTATTGCAAAACTCTAAAAGTTCTCTTATAATAGTCGTGAGTTTCATCATTTCAGAAGACAATGTCGACATCAGCGTTGGCACTTTACTATGCGCATCTAGTTTTTTTTTTGGCAACAGATAAAAGTTAAAATTCACTGGCATAGTAAATCCTGAGTGGGCCCTATATTAAAAATCTCTTGGGGACCTTCTTTTAGGGTCCCTTAATAATTCGCGATTTTTGGCTCATTCATGTTGGGGCCCTAGTAGCTTGTTTGCCTCGCATAATTGATATGGCGGCTGCTACGACTCTGTTAAAATTACTTCAAATTCTTTTCTATACAAAGAGATTTTTTTTATGTAAGAAAAAAAAATGAGCTATTATAATGGAAATAAGTTTCAAACATAAAAATCAATATTTACCAAAAAATAATATATAATTCAATAAAAAAAAATTTAATTTGCCGTAAAGTTTAATATTTTCAAACCTACTCATACTCATTTCATAATTCCACTTTCAAAAACGTGTCCACGAAATTGAAACACGCGCTCCAGTCAACGAACGATTTGGCACTTTGGCGAAGTTTTTTCTCTTGAAGTACCTTATGCGGCAACCCCCGATTCTACGTAATGACGTGACTTCTACGTGTGCCGTGCCGTTGGTCTGGTGTGCCGCAACATCATGGCTCCTCCACATGGTACCCAGTTCTGATAGACTGAAGAAGACATCTCGGCATTTTTGGATATTAATCACGTGATTACGCGATTGGATTTGAGTGGGAGCTTATAAACATTTAGGTTTTCTTTCAATTTAAGGTTAGTACGGCAGGATTAACCACTGAAGCAGAATTTTTAGAGCACCCGGCACATTGCTTGGAATTAGGCTTACGTTGACATCACACATCCTTTACGGAACCTGTCAGTTGAACATAGCGGTAAGACACCCGTTTTTAAGGGCGAGTTCTGATCTCGGGTTCTTTTAAATGATTTGAAGCAGAAATAGATATAACAATTCAAAATAAAGTTGAGAAATCGCATGTTGAGCATAAAAGTTTCAACGAGTGTTACACCGCTCCTTATCATGTTTTTGAAATTTATAAAATTGAATCTACTTCTAATTTTTTAAGATTTTATATAGAATGATTAAGATCATCATCCATCTCTCTTTAACGAAAGATCAAAGATTCAAATCAAGGAGATCTTGATCGAGAGTCTGAAGTAAAAAAATAGAAGAATAACTTTTTAAACCTTGTAACAATCCAAACTTTTATGGATTGAATTTACAATTCGACCTTGTGTCTAAATAGCAAGTTTCGTTTACCAAAATTCAAATCCATGTACATTTTAACTGAACTTAAGTATACAACGGTTTCATTAAAATTTGACAAATTTTCAAACATTTCTTATTTTTAATTTATTTAAAAGTATGTACTATTGAGAATTTATTGTTCATATTTTATGGTATGTACTTGTGTAATATGTTTAATTTATGCATTTTTATACATTATGTTTGGATTATTTTCTTCAATTCTGCTCGGTTAAAATATTTCGTTAACTGATATGAAATGTAGATTAAACTGAACTGCATTTATCTAGGTGTATATTTTTAAACATAGTTTTTAATATGTATTATTTATCCTTGTTGTATGTAGTACTTCATTATTGTATATTGTGGACGCGTTTAATTTTATGTTTAGTTCTACTTGTATAGTAATGTTTCTATATTACAAATGGTTCCAAAATGTACATGAAATATGTATATTGTAATGTTAATTTGTAAATTTCAAAAGAAACTATCTATATTAAACTTTGTAGATAATGAATTTGTCTAAATATTACTTCTTGAGGACTAAATTTATTTAGAGTATAGGCTGAATAAATTATTGAGAAATATCTTCAAAAGATTTGCTTTTAATTTTGATTAGAAGTAATCAATTCAGGTACATGGTAACACATCACTTTTATAAGTAATTACTTTCCAGTTTATTAATTTTTTCTAGTTTAGCTACATACACTCTGTGCATTTAAAATTTTCTAATTTAATTATAGATATAAGAATTTTAATGGTATATAGTTGACAAGTATGGAAATTAACTAATATTAATTGTTCTTTTAGCTTCTCCTTCAACTATTAAATATTGATAGGTTACTTTCTATTGGTTTATGTATATATTCTGTTTATGTGGTGCTAGTAAAACAGTATAGAGTAATTGATTTTATTTAAAATTTTTTTATCATCCTTAAAATATTTTGATTTTTACATAACTTTGATTTTTGCATTTTGTAGTGTTTCAGTTAGTCTATTTAATTTTCTTGTTATGGATTTAATATTTTAATTTGTTCTTTTATTGAATGACTTGCAAAATCATAGTTGATTTTTCATTTCTTGGTGTTTTTGCTGAAACTGTTATTTTTGCCTTGAAATTATTTGTCATGTCTCTAGTTTATTTTTTACTCATTGCTGTTAACAGACTCATTGTTTTAAGTTTGAATAACTAAGTTGTTTATATCTCAATCTTGTATTGTTTTCAGTCCTTTATAAGTAAAAAAATGTCCTAGTTTGGCAAATGTTTCTCTAATATGAATAACTATTGATGTTAAGAAAGTTCTGATTGTGTTTTAAAGGATTTTATTTTGAATTTCCTTTTAAAAGTTTGTTTATATTTGGTATGTTTTTTTTAAATGGCTAGACTATGTAAAACATCGGAGTAAATATTTTTTTTAAAGAGTAAACAAAAGCAGTTAAAGGTTTCATATGAGTATATCCATGTTTAATAATGAATGAAAGTTGTATGAAAACTGATTTCTTTAACAGTTTTCAGTTTGAGATATAACAAAGAAAATATTTTAGTTATAAATTTTTAATCATTCAATCTTTATGAGTACAAAGATAGTGCTAAAAATATATCTGTATTGAGATACGAAATCCTGGACAATGTGGATTATAGAATCTTTCTGGAATGATAGCTTGCGTACCATATATCTGTAATTATAACCATGATTGTTTATTTATTCAGTATTATAAAAAGAAGCCATTCTATGTTTATAATTGATTTTATGCAACTATTGTAAAGGATATAAAATCTAATAGTTCATTTAATTCACAAATGTATTATCTTTTTAAACTTATAAGTTTGAGCTGCGATGCAAACTTATTTCTGTGAATAGTTATTAATGATCCTTATGACCTAAACATGTTCAGAATTGTAATGCACACCGTTCACCCAAGGCACATAAGTATTGAATTCCATCTGGCCAAATGGCATCCTTCCAACTTCTATTTTTCAGCTGACAAGTCTGTGTCATGGCACTCTTATAATTTGGCAAGTGTAGACTAGCCACACCTGGATATTGGATGCTTAAACTAAAATAATTTTGATTGTTTATCTAATTATGTTATGGCAGGGGGAATTTTGTTTTAACAAATTCACAATACTCCGTAGCTCTTTTCAACTGTTTCTGAAAAACCTAGAATTTAGTTTTCATATGTAATTTGGGGGGGGGGGATACAGAATAGTCAAGTGTATTTATTTTATTTGAGAATTTTTCTAGATTCTATTTCGAGAGCCAAAAAAACATTTAAAAATATAGGAAAATTTATAGTATAAATGTCTAATTTTTTTTTTTTAATTTCAATTTTTTGCAATAAGTATATTTGCTCTTTTGTACTGTAGTGTATTTTCTTTTTTGCTTGTTCAAAAAAAATTCTCTATTTGGAACTGCCATTTTGTTAGATCTACAAATTCCACTGTATAGAAAATATTTGTGAATTGCTTTCTTGGACTTGTGTTATATCAAGGGTCTATTGATACTTTCCTTTAAATTTTTTTAACAAAATTTAAATGGTTAAGGAGAGCGAACATGAAAAAATTCGATATTATTTAAAATCCAAGAACATATCACTAATGACTTATTTAATCTTATTCGAATTAACACTATAAAAAGTAAACTGTATAGTCATCAATCTCAACCATGAATATTTTTAATTAAAAATTTCTTTTGTTTCATTACAAATCTTCTAAATATAGATAATTTAGGTATTCAAAAGCAGGTTACCAAGTATAAGAATTCCCAAATGTGAATTTTAGTGGAAACATTTTAATTGTTCAAAATGGGGTTTTGGTAATTTCTTCTAGATCATTAACATCTTTTTTTAAATTTAACTTAATTATTAAGTATATTATCAGTGTTATTTATGGATGAATCGTGCTCTATGAAGAAATGGCATTTGAGACTATATAATTTTAGGTTTACATAAAATTAAGTGTTTTTTGCTTCAAATAATTTTTTAAATTTGGTATTCATATTAATTTTGAATCTCCTGTAAAGCTAATTCATTTCTACCCTCTGGAATTAAGACAACAGATGTCCACAAAACAAAGGATTTCGCTGTAAAATTTAGTCAATAGAGGTCTGTGATAAAACAATAGGAGGATGTTTGCTGAGTTTGATTCTTTGTTTTTTTTCTCCCTAAAAAAAGGTCTACTTTGTCACGGTATTTATTCATTTTAATGAATTATGTATTTAGTAAATGCACATCGAATTGATTTTAAAAGGCTTCATACTATTAATAATCCATATTTTTAAGTAATCGTTTTAACTTCATAAATTTGAAAGGGTTTTGATCAAGCTGATCTTTGTATTTGACTGACTTAAATTTAAATTGTAAATGATTTGTTACAAATAAAAGTCGACACGTTTCATAAAACATGCGGCAAGCAGGCTACAATAAATCCACTGTACTTTTATCTTATCGATAAACGGAAATATTTATTTCGCTATTGTTTAAAAATAGAAATCTGTCTGCAGGGACGGAAAGCATCTTTGTTGTTGATAAAACGAATATCCAAGCATTTCTTCTACTCATGAATAAAATTTTCTGTTTCAAAAACAAATGCATAAAATGAAATGCGTCGATTTTTTCTTTCTTTGAATAAACGAAATCAATTTTAATAAATTATTTTAAGATTTTTGACGTATAATTTGTAGGAAAAATCGATCGACGTCGAGGGAAAGAATTTTAATGCAGTTATATTAAAATAACTGCCCATTTAGAATTAGTCATTGGCTCAAGTAATGTGACTAAAAGAAGTGGGTTTGTTTGCTTTTTTGACTGTTTTTCTGTTTCTTTTAGCTCGTCAAAAAATTCTTGTTGAATATATGTTAGATTCAGTTTCGTGTCACCACGTGCCTTTTAAAAAGTAACACGACTACAGTGTTAATTAATCCGCCGTGTCTAAAGGCTGATACACGGAAAAGTTTTTCCAGACTCAAGGTCCTTGCGTGGTGTGGGGGAGAGGGCAGGTCGGGTATCGTCCTCGTCACTTAACTGTGATTAAAAAATAAGGTCTGTCACCAGTACCCCTCGCATTGCTTTAAAGTGTAACGTAAATATAAAATCATGGACGAGAAAGAAAGTGCACTGCAATTCTGTTAGTTTTTATGAATTTTACGAGAAACGGTAACATTTTGATATTTACATAATTAGGCCTGTTTCGGACGCGTCTTGATTCTAAATAAAATACCTGGTAAAATGTATTGGATTTGCTGATCGATTTCATAAACTTTTTTTTTAAAAAAATCTTCTAATGTGTTAATTTTTCAGCAATTTGGAACTTTTATACAAAAATGTATCCTTGGGTACCTAAAAAGAAATGTCGAACATAACTAAGCGTATTTTTCATCGCTTCTTCCCTCCCCTTTTAATTGCTTACTTCCTCCTGTCATGGTTTCTTGCCTTTCTATATTTGAATACGCTCTCATTCATCATTAACGATCGGCAAATGCCACCACAAAGCGTCGCAACGGCAGAAAAATGGCTCTTTCGAACTCGTATTATTCCAAATCAGAAACTGGGACAGCCTCTTAAGAGTCAATTACGTGGTTACTCAATTGAAAATCCTTTCTCGATGTAAGAGTCCAAAGGATACATTTTTCCAAGGTCGGGGTTGAATGACCATGTTATAATCGACCGCTGTCGAGATTTCGTTATAATATTTAATCGCAAGTTTTCCGTTAGACATTTAATTGGTCAATCAAAGAATATTTATATTTTAAGATATTCTCTTATTCTCAACGGAATTCTCTTTAGACTACAGCCAAAATTTAAACAATTAGATGACACTTCAGGGTGCTGGGATTAAATCGGAAAAAATTTTTTGTGCAAAATCTAAAAAAAATTTAAAAATATCTAACAAAGGGAGGGTTGACTCGGGAAATTCATTTGGGGACGAGACTTTGTGTAATAGTAGTACTCCTTTAGGGTGTTTAAAACGTCCTACCGTTGGTGTGGTGTGGTAGTTAGGAGAGGAGTGCCAGCTCGGGTGTCGTCCTCGTTACTTGATCATGGTTTAAAATGACGCGGTCCGTCGCCAAAAGCCCTCGTGTAGCTGAACAGTGCGACGTTAATATTCACTCACCTAGGGTGTTCAACCCTCATTGTAATTCCACCGAATTCGGAGTCAATTAGGAGAAAATAATCTTTGACGAGTCCAGGTGCCACTGAAGATCCTCCGTGAAGAGGCCGATGCTGATTAAATCTGTCTTGGCTTAATGTTCTCCCATTGATGTGTTGTAGAAATAAGGAGAGGGGATTTCAACACTGGTGTCTTCTTCGTCACTTGACCGAGGCTCTAAATTAAAAGGTCCGTCGCCTATAGCCCTCGTGTTGCTTTATAGTGCTACAATAATATAAATCTCACTCGCCTAAACGATTAAATTTACAGAAATAGAAGGGTAAATATGGTATTTTTTGAGAAAGTAGTCGGAAAGATGCTATTGTTTATGTTCTGAGGGCCCAAAGGATTCTCGCGTGAAGGTGTCGCTAGTTCGAACCTAGTACCGCTGAAAACCCGCCGTGCTGAAAGGGCTGATGCATGTTAAATCTGTCAGGGCTCAAACGTCCTTCCGTTGTTGTGATGTGGAATTTTGAAGAGGTTAGAGCTCGGGTGTCGTCCTCGTCACGTGACCATGGTTCAAAATGGCTAGATCCATCGCCAAAAGCCCTCGAGTAACTGAATTGCGACGTTAATATCCACTCACTCAGTGAGGGCCCATAGAAATATTGAGTTCTTTCAGAATTATGAAACAGGCTTGATCCTCTTTTGATTATTTTGTCTGATTTTTTAAAATAAAGTTTTCCGGAGTTCGTGAAATTGTCTCGGCAAGTTATGGTAATCCTTTTGAAATCCTAACTGTAAATAGCTAATTTTTAAATATTTGTTCGTAGTGTGTTGGAAGAGTGGAAAGGGCGCACTGGTCTTGCAGTTTAGTAAGAGCAAACAATTCCACTCTGAGGGGGGGGGGGCAACGTTTCTCTGTTTAGTAACATTTTGAATATTCGGCATGAATAATAAACTGAGAAATTCAATGTTATTTAAAATTATCGTAATTTCATGAATGAATTATTTGATGTTAAAATAGTCATTGACCACACAGGTCGAAGCAATACTTGCAAGCATTGAATCGGTTTTTTCTTCGTGTGATATTAGTATTAACCCTTGCTAGGACAGTATTCAAATAATTTCTTTGTGACGATTTTGACTAGTTACAATTTTTAAAGAATTTCTTCAAACGTCTGAAACATTAATTTTTAGTAAAATTGAGTTTTATACTTTGTCTTGAAGTTGTTTCGTAAATTAGAAAAAAAAAATTTCCCTCAACAGTTTTGATATGTAAATTGTATCTCCAATTGCTCAAAAATTTCATAACAAGTTATAGAGGTTTAAATTGTAACATTTAACTATATCCTTGCCTATAACAGGGCTACCCCAGTGAACTATTTAAATGCAACTTTTGCAAATAAAAACTATAAAAGGCGTGCACTGTTTTTGAAACCTACGCTGGGTAAAATTCTCAAGAAGAAAATAGCTAAATTCAATTGGTAAATGTTTTCATTTGCCAATTGAACAAATTGCCCATGAATGAGTTTTTATAACGAACGAGGAAATGATAGAACTTGCTCTTTATATGAATTTTACTAGCGGTGGGGGTTACTACGTCAAGTGACAAACGGACCTTCGTTATCAGTGAAAGGGTCTTGCACGAAAGGGTTTATAAAGCTCTGGGACCTTGAAATAATCGTAGTACTGAATAGACTTTGACAGGACTTTTCACTTTGACGTCATCCACAGCGGGCAGTGTAGTTGAATGCTTTCTACCCTGATGGGTTGTTATTACCTTTGAAGATTTCAGTCAGTCTGTGTGATAAGCAACTTGCTGATTGATGGAAGTCTTCTTTCTTGCCTACGCGTTTGTTCCGCTGATTTCTTGATCAGAACTGCTATTTAAAGAGATGTTAGACGTTTCCTCGTCCTCTGCTTTTGTTTTTCTCGCGCTTGCTGGACTATTCTGGTAAGATCTTGTTTCACACTCGTTTCTTGTCATTTATGATTGACTTGCTAGATAATTGATTGCATTCTGATGTTGTTTTGTAACATGTAATGTGTATTTTTTTCTTCAGCTAAGTGTAACTGTGTAGTCAAGATTACTTTGACTTGATGATATGTTGTTCTATTTTCTGAGACTTGTATACTCTTCAGGTGTACGTAATTTTTAATGCTCATTAAATTCGAGGAATTTGGTATTGAAAGTAATAAATTTTAATCTGCATAGTGAGTAATTTGAAAGAACAAAGAATTCTTTTTTTTTTGTATATTTTGATACTAGGGACTCCTAATTATTCATGTCGATTCCCTCACCCTAGTACAGAGAAGTAAAAATAAGAATAAGATTTTTTTTTTTCAATCTTGTGATTACGATTATCGTAAAGGATTTTTAAACCTATCTCCAAAAGATGTACAAACCAATATATTTTGCTTTGGTGTTTTTTTAAAAAATGAGTCCACAATAAATATTAAAATTTCAATTCAATTTTGAATAAGTTGAATTTTAACGAGAAAAAAATGAATTTATTCGCAATCTTTTTCAGTTATGATATAAATGCAAGATGAATAATTAACTGCTTTATCACATCATTATAAGTAGGCTGTTGTTTGGCCTCTGGATTTGCTTGCAGATTAAATACCAGTATACAATTGTTTGAGAAATTTATTTGTAAAGCCATTATTTCAATGCTTGTTTTTATTAATCTTTCTTATCTCTGGTTTTTCAGTATGTTAAATAAATGAATTTGTGCTTTATAACGTGCTACAATAAGTAACATCTGGACAAGAACGCATCTTTAATGTGATGGAAATTTTTTTTTATGAATATCGAATCTGTCCTGCAAAGATGTATTGATAATAGAGGATGATCATATACAGTTCAGTTTATTCAGCATATACAATTCATTCAGATTTCAGTTATTTGTATTTAATGTAGTCCTGGTGTCATTGAAGATCTCGGTGTGGAGGGGTTAATGCACGTTAAATCTGTTGAAGCTGGAAATTCTCTCGTGGGGTTGAAGTTTGTAAAGTGGGGTGCTGTGCCCTCGTTACTATATCGAGGTTGAAAATTAGAGCTACAAGCTCATAAAGTGCGATGTTAATCGTCAAAGTAAAAATAATTGCTTACCTGTAAATTGTATGTTTAATTATCAGTTAATCAAGTCGTCAAAAAGGTGCATATTTATGAAGGTCCAATTTTATCATTTTGTTGAACTCTTATGATACCCTGTAATATATCCTGTTATATAATTGGAGATGGTTAAAATATTAAATGTTTAGGTTGTTAGCATCGCTATGAAAAGGGTCGTGCAGAAACAAGGCATGAATTTTGTATCTTTTCAAATAGAAAATCTGTTTTGGAAACAAGCTCAGCTACAGAATTCGCGGAACAATTTGAAGATAAAAATAGTTAACCTTTGAAAGTATCTTATTTTTCTTTTACTAAATTCTTCCCCATACTTGTTCGATATCTGTCGGTATGAACCGCTAGCACACATCTGGCAGTTCCGAATTCCAAACGACAAGCCGGAATCATAGCGTTCTTATTCAAATTCTGGGTTGTTGATTGGTCGAAACCTCGCACCATTGGAGTGGCGTGATGCGTTTTCGACTCTTTAGGTTAAAGTTCCGCACTGACCCGCTTTTGTTTCAGTTCACACTGAAGTTGTGACCCAGAATGAAGTACTGGGTTCCTGGTTAATAACTCTTCCTCTCCCTACACCCATCTTATGCCCCGGGCGCTTCACTTTCTTCTGTCCCGTTACCAGCTTTTCCGGCAGCTCTACTTTTTGTATAGTCTTCTTTTAAATGGGAAGCAAAAAATGGCACTTTTTTGTTGTTGTAAATGAACGCGTTTATTGTTTGCCCGCTAGGGCATAAATGACCAATATGAATTGTCAGTTTTAAGTCTGTATTGATGATTAGTTACCTTTTGAGAAAATTGGATAACTCGTTAGATCACTTTCCTTGAATTCTATTGCAAGTAATTATAATTCTTATTGAATCTTATTTTTAGGTTCATTAAACATTTACATTTGTTTTAGTTAAATCTTGAAGTATTTGCTAAATTTAATCTTTTCTTTAAATTTAGTGTACAAAAATTGATACATTTAAGTGCTAAAAGTCACAAGATGGAAATTTACAAATATCCGTATGACACTAGTATCACAAAAGAACTGGAAAAATAGCACTGCATTGTCAGGGCTTTAGTTTGTATTTAAAGACTGAAAGTTTTCTGACTTGAGAATTATGACCGAAGGAGGGGAATTGAGATTTTTAACAAGGAATGTTACAGCTAGACGCATAGAGCATTCATTCAGTTTTGGATATTGTCGGGAAATTCAACATTCTTCCACTCCCAATATGCCGATATATTTCTCATTATCTCGCACCATAGTGACCGCGGTAGCCTAGTGTTTATGGTCACGAACGTGTGGCCGGAGTGTTGTGGGTTAAAATCCTGTTGCCACTGAAGGCTATAGAGGGGTCGATGCACGTTAAAGGCTTCATGGTTCAATGTTCTTCCGTTGGTGTAGTGTGGTAGTTGGAAGAGGTGGGTGCCAGATCAGGTATAGTCTTCGTATCTTGACCATGGTTCAAACTTACGAGGTTCGTCACCAGTGGCCCTCATTCAGCTTTATAGTTGTGACGTTACTATAATTCACTCATTTCATGGACAACGCAGTGGTCGAACCGCGTCTGTTGAATAACAGACCAACGGTGCCTGCGTAGAGTTAAATGGTCAGTGTTGCCATACAAGTAACACTGCTTCAAATGTTTAAGATCAATGTGAAAAATTATGTCCTTGAGGATAGTTTAGTGTTGATGTGAAAAATGGCAATGGAAAACGTACTCTTATAAAACGTAATCGTGAGCTGATTCTCTGAAATTGGGCAAACAGGATCAGATAAGTCCAGATTCCGATTGTTAAGAGCTGATGGTACGGTCCGAGTGTTATGCGAACCCCACGATGCCACATATCTGTCAAATTGTCAAGGCACTGGAGTGAGGAATGTTTTACATGACAGGGATTTCATGTATTCTGTATTGGAACAACTATGAAATTGTCCTGGGTGATAATGCATGTCCGTTAGTACCAAACCATTTTGCGGCTGGACAGTTTCAGTAAATTACACTTCCTAGGTTACCGAACATGTATGGGACATTTGGAAAAGTTGTTTATTTTACGCCGGAGCACTTTTGTAGTTATGGGCTGCTGTCGAGCCACCGTTGCTGAATATTTCTTCTTGGGACTTCGATGAAACCAGCCAGTCATGACTAGTTGCTACGCTTCATCGAAGAAAGTCGCACGTATTAGTAGGAGGTATACAATGAGTTTCGACATTTCGATGTATTCTGTAATTACGAAATTGATAATTAAATAGTGCACCAAAGGCAAATGTATATTTGTTTTACTTTTTGTTCTAATTTGTGGTCCTCGTAACAAAATGTTTTAACATTTAATATATTTGATTAGCTTAAATTTTTTGTAGTTATTATAGTTTTAAATGTATTTAAACCATATTCATCCAATTCCTAATAATATTGAAATAACTTCAACTGACGTTCAGAGTAACCTTTCGATGTCTGCATCCGTTATCGTCATTTAGCGTTAAAGTTTTACAAAAAGATAGACACCGGTAACTCCTCGTACTTTTGTTTTACTAAGACTCGACCTTGGTTGAAGGTTAGGAACGCTTCCGGTTCGCTTAGTCATTATCTGGTTGCGCGGAGTTTTTTTTATCAGTAATGTGAGGAGAGCATTTCTTGCACGCCTTCTGGAAAATAGCTCGATCGTTTTTGTTCATAAACTTCTCGTATACGGTTTTAATTTGTAAAGGGAATATGTGTATATATATCTAATATATAAAATTCTCCTGTCACAGTGTTTGTAACCAAACTCCTCCGAAACGTGTGGTCGATTCTTATGAAATTTTGTGCGTATATTCAGTAGGTCTGAGAATAGGACGTAAACTATTTTTTATTCCGATATTGTAATTAAAGATTTTAATTAAAAACCTTAAAACGCTTAATTGTCTTAACCCTGCCCGTTATTTTTCCCGCCTAGCGTCGTGAATGAACAGAGGGTGAAATTTTTCGGTATTCTCGACGTTATTTAAACAGCCATCCGATTTTTGTTTTTTAAATCAGACAAAAAATAATTACAGAATCGGAAAGATCATTTCTTTCGCCACCATACAGTATAATTTTTTTTTTTTTTTTTGCAAAATAATTTCTATTTTTCCAGATTTTTTAAAAAAAGTTAAAATTGATGCGTTTTTATGAAAATTATTTCGAAATCGTTGCGTATGAATTTATTTTCATGTTATGAAAACGATATTCTACACTAAATAACTTCAAGCCTTTTTCTTTTAGAACCAGTCATTTAAAAAATAAAATACCCAAAACTTTTTTAAAGATTTTTCGAAACATTGTCGAAATGTTTAACTTAACATTGAATAACTTCGTTATTCATTAAGATTATCATACGAAACTTTGTTGCGTTTGTAGAATGTTATCAAACTTCTGTGCGAAGATTGAAAATATTGCTTAAAAATTACGGATTTAAAATTTTTTTTTTTTGTGATTTTCGTAAAATAACGTTATTGCAAGAAATAATCTAAACAGTATTTTTTGTACATTTTTTATAAAGTCCTTCGTTTTCGAAATTAATGTGTGAAGTTCGAAACATTAACTTAGTAATTAAGCCCTAAGAAATAAAAACTTTAATAAAAAATACGCGATTTTACAGTTTGCCAAGCCTTGGCGTCAAAAAATGGTTTCGCGTCAAATAGCTTTCAACTGTTTCACCTGAAACTTCACATCTAACTCAAGGGTTACACCAAAAAGCTCTGACTTAAACATGCGAAAATCAGCAAATTTGGCGAGTAGAAAAAATGCGAGTGAAAGTTATTTTTGCTTCAATTTTCGTCATTTTCTCTTTATATAATTTTCAAAATTAAGTCATTGATGTCAGATTAAGATGAAAGAATGTATTCAATGCATTTCTGAGATTCATTTAAAATATTTATCTGTATCTAATCGGTGATTTAAAAAATAAAAAGCCAAAAACGTTTTTGAACAAATTTTAATAAAACACTCAAAATACTTAAATCAATCGTTTAATGATTTGTTCTTTAAAAAAGCTAATTGCATGAAACTTTATTCCCATGTGTCGAACATTTCAAAAATCCTCACAATTTTACTTCAAGATTTAAAATAGTAACAAAATTTTGTAATTTGAAAAATTTCTACTTTTTGTCTTTCTTCAACATACAACTATTTTTAAAAAGGCTACATTTTCGTTTCCGAGGACTAAAAAACTGCAACGAAGAATTGGAAAGTGGGTGAGGGATTTATAAATTCGCACTGTTCACCTTTTCGAGAGTTTTTGGCGACAAACTTCGAAATTTTAAGCCACGGTCAAGTGATGAGGACGACACCTGAGCTTTCACCCATCTCTCCTAATTACCACACCAATTTAAGAACAAATTTCGAAAAAGGGAGTTTTTATGACATAGTTAAAGAAATCACTCGCATCGCGCGCATACACACACATAAGTGCTATCGTCCTAAGGGAAACTGGAAATTCCCATGGGGATGATATTATTCACTCGGTAAAAGCCCGTGCAACCCCGGGTAAGCGGAGAGGAAAGAAACAAAGAAGTCAAAGTAATTTCGAAAAATAATATTGGAAGTGCTGATTTTGTCAAGAGAAGGGAAAATGTTAAACGAGAAAGCCATGATACGCACTCACGGGCCATGCACTCGCATCGTACGCGTCACACCCACACAAAAATGCTGGCGTCAGAAATAAAGGAGGAAATTAACATGGGGATTAAGTTATACCCTCGGTAAAAGCCCGTGCAACGCCGGGCCGGGTCAGCTAGTATATATAGGTGAGGCCGTATCATTTTTCTTAAGAAGCATTTTCTGAAGTGTTTAGTCTTTCAATATAAACAACTTTGATACATATTTCGTGGTTTTCCCCCTATTTCTCCCCTGTGTTTTAGAGATGCTGCAGTAGTTTAGTGGTTATGGTCACGAACTCGTGGTCGGCGTGTAATGAGTTTAAACCTAGTGCCATTGAAGACTGGCCGTGTAGTCAGTGCAGCCGATGCACGTTAAATCTGTCGAGGTTCAATGTCCTCCTTATGGTGTGGTAATTTGGAGAAGGAAATGCCAGCTCAGAGAGGTGTCGTCTTTCACTTGATCGCGGTGCAAAATGGTGAGGTCCGTCGCTAATAGCCCTCGTGATGCTTTATAGTTCGATTTTAGTATAACTCTCATTCACTCTCGTATTTTTTGGAAAGAAATGCGATATTCTACTCAAGCATGTGGTTTAAAGTTAGTGTCGTTTTGCAATTGTTTTTCTTAAATTATGTTGTAAGTATTTAGTATTCGAGAAAATAAAAGTGGTCGTAGACAAGTGAGTGAGAGAACATTAACGTCGCACTGATTAGCAACACGAGGACTTTGGCGACGGTCCGCGTAATTTTGAACCATGGTCAAGTGACGTGGACGACACCCGAGCTGGCACCCCCTCTCCTAACTACCACACCACGGGAGGACGTTTGAGCTCTCGACAGATTTAACGTGCATCGCGTCCCTACACGGCGGGTCTTTAGTGGTACTGGGATCGAACTCGTGACACGCTAGCCATGATCCAACGCCTAGACCACTCGGCTACCGCGGCCACGTGGTCGTAGACAAACGCCTGATGTTACAATAGAATTCGCTTTCGAAACTTAATGAAACTTTAGGCCCGTTTGTAGCGTAAACGTTTTAAAGTTACCGGCGCTTACGTTTATGTCGTTGGAAAAATTTGGAGAATGTCGGCTTGGGTATCGTCCTTGTCACTCGACTGTGGTTAAAAATTGAG
The DNA here is from genome assembly GCA_019973975.1 of Trichonephila clavata. Classification (NCBI taxonomy): domain Eukaryota; kingdom Metazoa; phylum Arthropoda; class Arachnida; order Araneae; family Nephilidae; genus Trichonephila; species Trichonephila clavata. The sequence goes on along the minus strand of BMAO01023235.1, from coordinate 39,208 downwards.
GTTCTTCGCTGATAGTCCTGATCATGATCACGAACTCGTGGCCGGCATTGTTCGTATCGACTCGTAGGTTCGAATCTTGTTTCTACATAAGATTACCCGCCTTGTAGAGAGACTGATGTATGTTCAATCTATCGAGGCTCCAATACCTCACGTTTGCGTGGTATACAGGTTAGGCGATTTAGGTGTTACCTCGAGTGTCGTCATTGGACCATGGTTTAAAATTGAGGTCAGTCTCCAGTAACGCTCGTGTAGCTTCCAAATGCGATATTAAAACTATTATTAATGAACTCTTCATTCATTAAACTGGTGAATTTTGAATCCCGATAATTGATTTACGTAATATTTAAACTTTTTAAGAATGTTTTTTTTATTAAGTCTTTCTATTCCTTAGACCTGTTTGAAAAAAATACGGTGTCGTATGTACTTTGAGTCTGGCATCTCTTGAATTATTGGTGAGATGGTAAGCTTAGTGAATTAAACTATGTTTATATATTTACTTTATATATTTTCCTAGAAATGCAATTTTTTTAATTCGATTGTTAATGCAAGAAAATCTAGTCATTCTTTCTTTTCTTGTGCAGTGTATTTCATTAGAGCTAGAATTTTTCTTGGAAGGGAGGGGGGAGGGTATCGTAGCGCAGTCTAGGATTGAGTTTTATGTTAAGTTTCCCCGACAGGGAGTGGTAAAAACTGAAAGCGGAAGTCCTTAACCATCGTAAATTATGGATTCTCAATTGCTTCCATTAAAGGGCAGTAAAGATCGCTCATTTCTGTCAATATTTTATGCTTTTGTTTAAAGTTGTCTTTATTTGTAACTCATTCGCTTTGAATGAAACGATGGAAAGTTGAGTTTGTACGCGCCAACAAGAATAAATAGCCGCTTTTGAATTGTTATAAACGGACCCATAAAAAAAATTCTTCCCTTCTAATTAAAAGTAAAAGAATATTTGCGGTAATTATGCTACATATGTATGAATAAAGTTGTGAGCAAGCAGTATAATTCATTAGTTGGATAGTTTTATTTTAAAACTCCGCTCTCTTTGCCCCCATTCCATAATGAGTACCAATATTAAAAGTTTCATCTCCGTAAGTTAATGCTTCGAATGAGAGCAATACGTTCGAATGGTTATTGGTATTCCGTTTGTACCTGAAAGTTTATTAAAATCAAAACGGATATTTGAAGGAAAATTTGACTTTTTTTTTTGAATGGGCTGCATTTTGGCAATTTTGCCTTTGCGGATATGGCCGGTTCCCAAGTGTGAGAGCCATTTCATTGGTGGCGGCTTCCGCTACCAAATTTTTGACGCTTGAATTCAGTTCAAGCTCTCGTCGGATCCTAAATATTGCCGTGATTTAATTTTGCCGAGAGTATCAGAGCCAAATACTCAGGGATTTCTTATATGCCATGTAATCATGGGACATGCGTGCCTACGGTTCTCGCATCCAAGAAATCTTTCAACTCTAGCCATAATTGAACCCGCAACATTAGGCTTACGAAGCGAACACGCTACCTCCAAGCCGGCCACGAAATACTGAAAATGAACTTAATCAAGAAAATGAATATTGGGTACTGATAGTATGCGATTCCGATTAGCACTTTCGAAAAAAGAGGATGGTCCTGAGCCGTAGTCGCCGAGTGGTCATGGTCGCGGTCGACATGACCACATTATTGTAGTGGAGTCATTTGTTCGAATCCTAATGCCAGTAAAGACTATTGTGTGAAAGAGCTGGTGCATTGTTAAATCTTTTGAGACCCTCAAATTGCAAGTTGGTGCTATGAGAAAAGTTGGAGAATGATGTGCCAGCTCGGGCATCTTTAAAAGTTACACGAAGTCCGTCGCCAATAGCCCTCGTGTTGCTTTAAGGCTGCACAGTATCCTTTATCAAAACTTTTTGGAGACAGTAAAAGTAATTTATATGGTTTTTATTAAGTTAATTCTGGAAGTAAAGTTTGTTTGACCAGCCATTATTTAACAATTTTTAAAAAAAATTAAGAACTTTGGATTTTTTTTCTCGAACTTTTTAAATTTTTTAGTTATTTTAAGAAATTTGTTTTTTGGATTATTGCGAAAAAAAAAGTTACTATGGATTTGAAAATATGTTCCCTTGTTGATTTTTAGTTTATTTTTCTAGCTAAACCTGAAAAAAGATGAATTTTTAAAACATTAAATTTAGCATTTTTTAAAAAAATAACTTTATTGCAGACCTAAATCCGTACTGACTTTTGCGGAAATACATTTGGGAGTATATACGAAAAATTCTATCTTGAACAGAGAAAAAGCCTTGGGGATTGGAAAACGCTTATCTTCAAAATTAAGTTTGAGAAAAACGCATTTAAAGTTTGTAAAGTCGTAGGGGAAAATCTAATGTGCCTGTAAAGCTCTAATTTTTTAATGTTATTTTCCAACTTAAGTCCTACATTAAGATACTTTAATTAAATATGACTGAAAATATTTTTTTAATTCAAATTATATTTTTGCATATATTATTTGATAGCATTTGTTACAGTGCCTAATCGAACACAATATTTTCACAAGTTTTGAAACTCAAATCATTTATGTACGAGAAATAATGTTACTAACTTAAGCTAAAAATTACCAGAGTTGAACATTAATTTTTTTTCGATTTTAAATTGGGGCAGTTCAGCAAGTTTGAGTTTTTGTTGCGCAACTTTAAGATATTAAAATATAGTACTACATTATGTTTACTGTTATATAGTTTGGTATATCATAGAACTGTACAGCAATACTTGTGTTCAAATACTTGAATTCAGAAGTTTAGTTGCAGTATCTATCAGCTGAGGGTGATTCTTGGATGTTGATTTCATAAGAAAAAAATTAGGGAATGGCTTGAATGTCATTAATGTTTTGTGTAGTGTTCAATTTTTTAGGTATACCTACAAGCCAGTATTTCTTGGTTTTTTTAAAGGGGAAATAAACATAGAAGTCAAAGTAATTTCGAAAAATAATATTGGAAGTGCTGATTTTGTGAAGAGAAGGGGAAAATGTTAAACGAGAAAGCCATGATACGCACTCACGGGCCATGCACTCGCATCGTACGCGTCACACCCACACAGAAGTGCTGGCGTCAGAAAGAAAGGAGGAAATTAACATGGGGATTAAGTTATACCCTCGGTAAAAGCCCGTGCAACGCCGGGCCATGCCAGCTAGTTAAAAGTAAATATTTTGAATTAAAGGATCAGATTAGTTTCCTTCTTATTGGGGGGGGGATTCTAATATTCCTGGATTATAAAGATCTGTGCAAGAATGGATATTTAGCAGGGACGTCTTAAGTCATGGGCCAACTGGGCCCTGGCTACAATGGGGGGGGGGGCTCGTCACGTTCTCGACTTAGTCTTAATATCATGATTCGAATAATTCAACGGTCAAATGTGTTATTTCCGGTTGTATTCTTCGAAAAATTAGGAATAATGGACGATAATTCATTTGGCTACATGTGATGACCGTCATCCCTATAAGGCCCAAGTCTACCACCATACACCATTACTCATTCAGTCGATCGAGCCGATTTGTGTGCAATTGTAAGTCATACAGATTTATTTGTTTCGGTTTACGGGAGTATTTGGCGATGTCTGCTATGCACCATCTACTCTTGAGTCTTAGGTGGGACCTACATTTGCGCGGGGTCCCAAGGCCTAAATAAGTCTTGAGACGTCCCTGATATTTGGATCTATTAGAGCTATTTATTTATTAAATATCTAAGCAAGATGGAAATAATCAGCCAGGTAGTCCGCTTATGCGTCCATCGAAACGTTTAAAACTATTAATAGGAGGAAAGAAGAATCTTTTTGTGGTTCATTTATTATTTTGGAGCTACATTTTAAAAACATTTGTTTTGCCTGCGATTCAAAACAATGACTTATCATTGTTATCGAGCTTTGTCTAGATAGTGTCATCCCGATAGTTTGTTACTACGTTGCCCATCAATTTAATCTTTGGAAATAATCTATGGAGAGTAAAAGTTTGGGGCAATCATCGATTATGTATTTAAAAAAAACTTGTACGGAAGGTTGAATATCAAAATTTACTTTTAGCCGAGTTTAGCTGGAATACACGTTCTTCGCATGGGTGAATTGAAAAATTAAACAATACAGATTGTGAAGGATAAATAAGTTTTAATGAATTTACGTGAATTGCAAATTAAAAAAAAAGCTTTTTGCATATCTCAGCTGAACAAAAAAGAAAAAACAAACATTTGTTAAATTTTAAGTAGATCTAATGGCTGATAAAAGGATTTTTTATTTATAACTCACCGTAACTCTCTAGTGGGTCGATTTTTAAAAACTCCTTCCTAAGCTATTCTCTGCTCAGCGAAAGTACCACATTGCTACAAATTTTGTGTAATGAACTCTTAAAATAGTATAAATTATTTATATCTCTATGTGTAATACGTGACTTTCTGTTGCATTTATTTCATATTAAAATTATAATATTCGCAAGCAACGCCGTTCCTTACATTACAATGGAAACATAGCGAAATGTTAGTCATAGAGCCAAGTTGGCATTTTTTTGGCGACCACGTTGGCAACTTGGTGATTGATTGGACGCTACAGAAGTTGCTTTGCTATAGCACCACCTGGTGGGGAGCTGTAACAAAGAGGATAGCACAGAAACCTTCTTCACAAAGTGACTGATTGAATATTAACATCACACTGTTCAGCTACACGAGCTTTTGGCGATAGACCTCGTAATTTTGAATCATGGTCAAGTGACGAGGACTACACCTGAGCTGGCATCCCCGCCCCCTCTCCTAACAACCACACCTCGGGAGGACGTTTGAGCTCTCGACAGATTTAACGTGCATCACTTTCCTACACGGCAGGTCTTAAGTGGTACTGGGCTCTAACTCGTGATATGCCAGCCACGATCCGATACCTTGACCACTAGGCTACCGCGGTCACCCTTCTCCACAAGAAAAAAAAATGCATGCCAATTTTATAGTGATTGGTTGAACGGTGTTGGAGTGAAGCGATTTCATATTTTCAAACATCCATTTATATAGAGAAGGCATATCGTTACAGTGGCGTACTTTAATTGGCATTTTAATAACATGTTTTCCTTCAGACAAAAAAAAATTTTTATGACTTTAAAACTTTGCACTCTTACTTTGAAATCATTCTGTATTGCAAATAAAAAAATTTATATTCCAAGTGTTTCCTTCTATATTAATAGTAATTTTCATTTTGGTATTTCAAACTTGCTATCTTATTTATAATTATATTGTCATGGAATTTAAAATTACTCTCTTTAATATGTAAAGGTCTATTAATCATTTCCGATTCCTCCCTTAAAACATTAGCATATATGATCATGAATTAAAAAGAAATCTACTAGAATAGAAATTATTGAATTCTTTAAATTAAAACTGAACTTTTAATAGAATATTAAATTTTTGTAAATTATTCATTTTGTCATACGAATATATAATAACACACAATGTATTAATATGGAAACTTCAATAGTAGTGTGTATTATGATAATCGTCTGAATATAGAATAATATTTTAAATCTTTTCTTTTTTTTTCCATTTCAGATTCATCTGGAATGATGAGTCAATCAATAATGACATCCCTTATGAGTGACCTTCGAGAGTCGCCCTCCTCGCCTAACTACTCCATAATCTTCGATTTTGAACGAAATTTTGACAAAAGTCTTAAAAGGCAATGGATGATTCAGCATTGGCACCAAGCCTTCTACTATATAGGTTTGTATATGTTGGTCATCTTTGGTGGCCAGGCATATATGCAAACAAGATCCAGGTTTGAACTTCGAAGAACTTTAGCAGCGTGGAATGTTTTCTTGGCTGCCTTCTCAATCTTTGGACTCTGTCGTACACTGCCAGAAATGATTCACGTCTTGAGGGAATTCGGCTTCACCCATTCTGTTTGCAATCCCAGTTTCATCGAAGAAGTTAAAGTAAGTGGCTTCTGGACTTGGATGTTCACTCTCTCAAAGGTGCCAGAGCTTGGTGACACAATCTTCATAGTTCTCCGCAAGCAACAACTCATCTTCCTGCATTGGTATCACCACATCACTGTTTTGCTTTTCACTTGGTACAGCTACACAGAGCACATAGCCCCAGCTAGATGGTTTGTCGTCATGAACTACTTTGCCCATTCTTTGATGTACACCTACTATGCAATGAGAGCCATGCGCATCAAGATGCCACGCTTTGTAGCCATTATAATCACTACTTCTCAAATTCTGCAGATGGTTGCTGGCTGCTTTGTTAGCTACTTTGGTTACATTACAAGGCGGAAAGGAGAGTTCTGTCAACTGCCAGATGATGTTGCCAGTTATGCTCTACTAATGTATGCTTCATATTTTGTGCTCTTTGCTCGTTTCTTCTATAATACTTACATTTCACCACCAAGTAAATCAAAGAAAATAGATTAATGCTACTTTAGGCTATAATTAAAGGTAAATTGTTTAGGACTAAGAAAGACAAGTGCATTTTCCTTGCATCTAAGAACACTTCATGACAAATGCTATTGCCAATCGATCAGTCATGAATATCGATTATGGCTTGGAAAGCATAACTAAAACATAATGTATTCAGCTCAACTTCTGTGGGTTGGGTGCAGTTTGTTGCCTCATTCGTTTCTGTTTGCAATAAATAACATGGGTATGCTGCTTGAGTGCTTGCTGTTCAGCACACATTAGTGATTACATCTATAGTTATTCTCTTTGCTCTGTGTGTCTCATTTAGTTTACGATTTGTTGAACTGTACATTTAGTTTAATGTTGTACATATACTCAGGTACTAAAATTAAACTTAATCTAGCATTTATAAAGATCTAATTGCAGTGGTTGGTCTATTATGAACTGTGGAGAGCACCAAATAGAAGAAAGCTGTAAGATGGATTAGGGCATTCCACTTTTAATCAGAATTGAAGTATAATAATTAACATTGTGCCGAGAATAAGCGAGTTTTTGTTCTAAATTTTTATATACAATTTACCATTAAGCAATGAAAATCCTGTACTTTCCTTCTAAATTAATCGTTAAAGTAAAATTTAGCAGATCAGTAACTGTAATGTTTTGTGTGGAAAAACCAGTGGATGACTCTTAAGTTCTATTCATAAATAACATGAACATTGCTATATTAATTTAAACTTTTATTTTAATATTTTAGTGAATATGGAAGAGAAAAATGAAATGACATGCTGTTTATTAAACAATTTTTTCTTTGCTTTCATTCCAAATAATTTTGTTTATAATGTAATTTTTGATAATTTGGTTAGTGCATGAACAAATCTTGAGTGCCTAGTGTTTCTTACATTCCATGTTTATAAATAAGAATAAAATTCCATACTTAGAAAAAGTTTTGTGCTTATATTTAGTTTGAACTACATTTAAGATTTTAATCTTTTTAAAAATATAAAAATAAATTATAGTAATATTTCTCCTTTTTGACTGCACAATTGTATTATAAGTTAACATCAAAGTTTCTACTTACTTTTTTTATGTGTAATACTCGTGTATAAAAGAAATTCTTTATGCAAGTTTTGTCTGTTTTTCAATTATTTTAAGCTTTTTATGATTCCTGCTTATGTTTTACTCATCAGTTTGTCAAAAGCTTGTACTTCTCTAGTGTTAAAAGTAAATTCTGTTGTAATTAATCTCGCATGTGCATTATCTTTAATTTTCTAATTATAAATTCTGATAAATTGTATGTTGGTTGAAATTGACTTATACAGTTTTAACTTATAAATTTTTTATAGCGCACAACTGGAATTTTGTCTTGCATTCCATACTGTGCATATTTAAATTTGCAAAAAGAAAAAAAATATTTGAAGAAATGGGGTTGATGTGCATTTAAGTGTCTTGTGTTTTGTCTAATCAAAATTTTAAAAGTTGTACATCAACTAATGTGTCTCCATCTTCCATATTTGGCAGCAATAAGTATACTACCTCCTGTACTTGTGTAAATGCAGTATGGAAGTAAATATATTGTTTGTATATAATTGTTTGCATTATGCATTTTTAAAAATTTTTACAAAGCTGGTCAGTGACATATGACAAGGTCTACTTTTTACAAGTCAAGAAATATTGTTGCTTACATTTAATATTTATTGTATACTCTGCTGTGTTGGTGATTGTTGAAAATGACTTGTGAGTGAGTGAGAGTAAAATAAGATACTTGTCATTCACATTGTTACTAATTGTTGTTTGTGTGTATTCACTTTTTATACTCTAAGCTATAAAAAGTGTGCTTGTATGTAATTTTGTTCTTTAATTTATGCTCGACGATTGTTTTGACCAAAGTTTCAAACAAGGTTTTTAGTGTACATATATTTTTGATAGCGTATGAAATAAAATGTTAAGTAGAAAACTCTTTTGTTATGTTTTTTATTGCTCAAATGGGTCTGAAAAATATTGTAGTTAATCAATTTGTTCATCCCCCTCAAATAGGAAAGTTTTATATCTTGCCATTTTTTCAAATGCATAACTCTTGCGTCTTATTCCTCAATGAAGCTTTTTATCAAGCATTGGATTTTTATACCGAATCATAAGATTTTTTCTCATTTCCTTTGGTAAAAAAACATTATCTTAAATGTGTGGATGGAATTGGCTCTTGCACGGAAAAGAATCCAACCAACCTACTCCTTATTTCTGCTACAATAATGAATTTACAACTGCAGATTTTATGAACTATATTTGCTTTAATGATAAAATGAAAACTTACCTTTTTCATGTAATATCTTCCCAAATAGGACTTAAACAATTATTTCCACTTTTACTAAGTCAGACAATTTTTGCCATTTCTTTTAATATCGTTAATTGCTGTTCGCTTAATTCCTAAACATTGACTGGCAAAATGGGAGGAAATTTACAAATATAGTGGCAAACTTGTCCTTATATATAGTTGTATGGAATTATCCATTTATTCACACTGGCACTTCGTTAATTACTTCTGTGCTTCCTAGATTTGGTGAAAAGATTATTTTCACTCCCACTTCTTTAAAATTTAACAAAATGCATACGATTTTAAAAAGGCGTTAAAAGTCTAACCTAACTTTTTACTGTAGTAGCACACCTGGTTACATTATATTCTGCCTTTGCAAATTTGATTGCAATTAAAACATTCTTATTTTTTAATATGGAATACTAGATGCCTTAATAAAAGTACAATATCTCGACTTGACGTGATTTTAAAGTTCGCATGATTCCTTTTCTTTGACTGGAAAAGTTGAAAAAATTGGAGGTCGGTAATGGGATATTGATGTTGTCTATTTTGCTTGGTCAATTTAGAAGTGGATAGTGATGACGTTCAAGAATGCTAGATTCCCACAATCGGGTACTGACAATTGATGAGCTCATAGCAATACAAGAGCAAGACTTTGAATTGGGTCTAAATACTTCAGTTCTTCAGTCAGAAAATCTAATGACTGTTGGAAATTTGACGGAAGGCCTCTGTTTTATTGAAGGTTGCAAATTTAGAAAATATAGACTTCGATGATGAGCGTATTCTTTTTCCAAACAAACAAGGAATAAAAAAAAAGGGAGGGGGGACTGTGAACCGACGGGCTACTTAGAAGTATGAAACCTGCAATCATAACTTCGAACGAAAATAAGATACTATGACGAGAGCCAGCGAGTCATCGCTTATACTAAGTAGGAATGAAAGAAAACACGGTTTGCGATTTTGTACTTGTGTTATCTAAGATTTCATTAAACATTTTCTTTTTGTTTCCGGCCCCAAATACAAAAAAATTATTTATATCATACCCCGACTTAAGTGACAGGTGAAACTGAGTGAAAACCCACTTAAGTCGGGGTATTACTACATCTATTTTTAGCGAACTATGGGAAATTTAAGCTAAGCAATAATCCTTCATTTGTTTTCGGAATATTGGAGGATATGAAACAGAAGATTGAGATTGCAACCGCCTTGGAAACTAAAGAGCTCTGAATTTTTTACAAATTTTTCTTATAGGGAAAAGGAGCACTATTTTGGCTGTGTGACAAAAAAAAAAAAATTATTTTCGTCCCGCCCAGGAATATTCGTTATTGGGAATTCACTCGTTTATTTTAATTAACTTAGAGGAAAACCCATTGCGATATGTTGGGAGTAATTTTTAATTAATTCTAGTATTATGTATGGATTGAATGTTAGAAATATACATCCCACCTTTCCAGATCTACAAACCGTATTAAACAATCGCAATTTAAAATCGTCAATTTTTAAAAATCTCATCTAAACTTTTTATTTTATCTAAAGCATTCTTAAAGTGAAATATTTTACTTTTGTCTGATGCAAATTACCAATGGCTGATGCACGTTAAATCTGTCGTGGTTCTCCCTTTGGCTTGGTGTGTGGTAGTTTGGAGAAATGGGTGCCAGCTCAGTTGTCCTCGTCACTTGACCGAGGTTCGGAACTACGAGGTCTGTCCCCAATAGTTTTTTTATATTTCTAATGGGCTGCGGATTTGTTTTACTATTGCAGACCTAGTACATTCCCCGGAAACTAGAATCTCTTTAGTGCGGAACCATGTAGGCGGATACCAACCGCCGCAAGTAATGACGCCCAGTTTCCTCCCCGGAAGGAGGCACCTGAGCTCTGACGATGCGAACCTGTACTAGATTTTATTTTGCCTAGAGCACCCAATCTAAACGGACACTCTAGGGGATTCTTAAATGCCGTATAATCATACATGGTCGCTTTCGATTTTCTGCATCGTGAAAATCAACAGACTTGACCGGGGTCAAACCCGTAAACTTGGGTGCAGAAGGCCGGTGACAAACCAACCGGCCTGTCCTCCAATAGTACTCCTATTAATTCGCTTTGCCTTTTTGTGATGTTGATAAACAAACATATAATATATATATATAAATTTTCTTGATATTCTGAAACATATCTAGCACATGAATTAATGAACGTGTCAACAGTTGCTTCAAGTAAATGTAATAATCCTTGGCAATTAAATCAAAACCTGCTGATTTGCACGGTATTGGAAATTACGAAATGCATGAACTTTCTCGTGAGAATAAAATGCCTCAAAATATTGTTGAAATGAAATGTCGGGTATGAAAATAACTAAATTAAATTTTAAAAAGATTGATTTCATATTTTCCTTTTTATATAAGCATGGCAATAATTAAAAATGTATTGATGCTCTTGTGTGCATTTATTTTGTTATCGTCATCAGTTAGTAGAAAGCCAATAGAATCTGCTTTAAAAAATTTTATATTCATAACTAAGCTATTCAATGAACTTGTTTACACAACGAATTTAAAATAATTCCCAGAAAATTAACGAATTACCTGTAAACATTTGTCTGCAGCCAGTGCTGGTTGGAGGGAAGGAACAAAAAGAAAATAACGAATTATACACACGACGCCGTCCCAACTTGAATTGCAAACTGTTATTTTATTCGGAAAAAACACAGGAGGGATTATCAGGTGCGAGCAATCCGTCGTCCATGAGACTACGTATGCGTATGAATGTCTATCCTTTCGTTGGAATTATTTTCACAACGAACTATTACTGATCTATAGAAAAGGAACGAACTATCAACAGTCATATGTCAGTCACTGATGGAGGTTGGCGAGCATTAAGATCAGCGAGCTCCTTCATTGGAAAACCAAGAAGGGATCCGTGAAATGTTTTCCTTTCGTCAGGTATGTTTGAAACGCCTATTTAATATTATGAGGCTCATTTTTAACCCCTCCCTCTCCCCATTACTCAGAAACGTACAAGTAGACTTGACGAAATTAGAAATTAATCTAATTTTAAAATAATTGTGAAGGAAACTAGATTCCTTAACGTGAAAAATGATATTTTAAGAGAATGCGGTACGATTAAAATAACTGTTGATTTAATGGTTTTTACAATTTGTTTGCTTTTAATCTTTGTATGTGCAATATATAAAGCTGTGCTTTAAGCAAAAAATCTGCAAAAAGCAATTATTTTGTAAATTCCTATTATTAGTTCACACTCCCCCTATATATATATATATCTTGTTCAAATTTTTCAATCGTTAATTTTACAATTCTTAAACTTGTAATGGATGACACTTGATGAAAATAAAGTTACTTCAAATATTAATTCATAAATTGAATTGATGAATAAATAGCAAGAAAAATAATAGTGTAACACCATAAAAAAGGAAAATCGCTCGTTGTGTCCCTGTAGCGCAATGGATAGCGCGTTACACTTCTAATCCAAAGGTCGTGGTTTCGAATCCCACCTAGGATGGCCTAATTTCTGAGAATGTGATTTCTTCTTACTATACTATTGGAATAATTAAATTTAATCAATGGATATATAAATAGTAACAAACAAAAACAATTGTAAAATATATTTTGCCATTTAATATTGGGATTCTCTGTCATATGAAAAAACAAATTTTTTTTTATTGTAATTATTCAATAAAAAGTAACTAAAATAAAATTTCTTTGTTGACCTAAGTAGGAATTGACTTTTTTTTTTACATTACTTGTTTTAAAGAAAGTATTGGAGTGATTTTGAAATATTACCTCAATAATTGACGTACATGCATGAGAAATTTGATTTTCAGATGTGTCTATGTGCACAACAAAGGTTTGCTTAGGTTTTGTGACATGAAATTCGTAAATTTCTTTTAGGAATGCTTATTAAAGATTAGTTAAAAAGTATAAATTTTCATTTCAACTCTTTTGTTTTGATTTTAAAATGTATAAACAATATTTAGGAAAATTTCAAAACATTTGGCACGATATATATGGGAAAAATTAGCATTTTAAATGAAATATAAAAAAAATTGCGAGATTTTTTGTTTTGTTTTGAGATAGATCAGTTTTAAGTTTTTGCTTTCGGGGTGTGAATATCAATGAATACAAAAATTATAACTGTCGCTTTTTAACTTGGAGCTCTCAAAAGTTCTGAGATAATAGACAAATATATAAGGAATAATTTTGGCTAATTTTTTTGGGACCGATATCCGTCAAACTAAACTGTCTCCTTGAACTGATTTGCACCAAGGGATAAAAGTGTGAACCGAAGATTCAAATCGCAGATGTAAGTATATATATATGCGCACCTCAATCTTATTTAAACGGAATCAATAGAAAGGTAAACAATGACAGCACTGTTTGGTTAAAGCCTATGTTTTGAGATTACATGTGGCCGCGGTAAACTTGTTGTCTAGGTAACGGACTCGTAGCTGGCATGTCATGAGTTCGAACCTTGCACCGCTGCAGACCCCCCATGCAGAGGGGCCCGATGTGCGTTAAATAGGTCGAGGCTCAAATGTCCTCCCATTGGTGTGGTAATTTGGAGAAGTGGGCGCCAATTCAAGCGTCGTCCTCATCTCGTGACCATGGTTCAAAATTACTAGGTCTGTCGCCAAAAGCTTGAAAAGTGCGACATGAATATAACACTCCTTCTCTCATTCGAGATTCCATGCAACAAGACATTGTCATAACGCGGCCTGATTATCAGAATACGTAATTCGACAAAGGAACTAATATGATGTAGGAGGGCTACGCGCCAAGCAGCGGTTGTTGTCGAGTTACATGGAATCCAAGATGGCGGACTAGCGGTAACAAATCGTCAGGAAAATAATTGTGAAGAACTTTTTGAAATATATTTCAAATGAAGAATATAGGAATAGATTAAAAATAACCAATATCAATTATTAATGAATATCAATATCATATAATAATTAGTATTATCGAATAATATAATTTAAAAGTAATTGTTATATTTATATAATTTTAATAGAATAATTATATGTAATATTTATGTAATATAAGTATGTATAATAATGCTCATAAAATATTATAATTAAAGTAAATTTATAACATTTGTAATATTTATAAAAAAATAAAAATTTATATAAAATTACATTATGTATTACAATTAATAATGAATATCAATCAATAAATGCTGATAACTTGCAATGTTCCAAAATCTGCGAGTTCCTTCAATGAATTTCATCGAACAAGGAACGTTCAAAAAAGCTTTATTAAAGAGTAAAACAAAGTGCAAGTGTGCATATTATAGCAATAATTAAAAGCACAGCACTCATTCTTTAAAAAAAAATATCCTGGTTCTCACCCATGATATTAGGAATATCCATATTCCAAAATAGCACAAAATACAACAGAAGACTGAAATAGTAGCTTAAAGAACAAATACAATGGAAATAGTTAAATTTTTAAAGAAATCGTATTAAAATCTTTCGATTGTGAAATGAATAGGGTTATCACGGGAAAAAATCAACTCTAATATACGTTATTCCCATGGCAATCACATAAACCTTACGATAAAAATATCAAGGTAACCATGTTGTAAAGTTATCGCCCATCTTGGGGAACATAAACAACAACTTGACTCGTAGCACTCCTATATCAAACCAGCACCCCGTTTAAGGAGTTACGTACTCTGGGCCGACGATAAGTTGGTTGTGGAAATGGACGCACTGTTTTTATGGTATTTCGGAGAATAAGATATTTCTTTTTCATTCCGGTTGCTTAATCGTGGTCTTAAAGGAAGCTCTTCACCGTAAGCAGAAAGCTTGGATACGCTATGAATGAAACCCACCAATGACAATTTATTATTATTTTTAGGTCCTTTCGACAAATAAAAGAATCTATTAGCTGGGATTTCTATTCGGGCTGGAGAAAGCTCTTGGGATCATCCCAACACTTCTGCGTAGAAATCGCGTGACCGAACGTCTTTGTAAGGTCCATCAAAAGTAAGTTTCTCCGAGCTTGATTATGTTGATATTGATTCATAGCCCGTTCCACAATGTAAAGAAACGAACGACCACTTGAACAAATATACGTGTGGATACAAGACATAATTGAAGTTTGATGGTTCCTATGACACGCATCAGGTGAATTCATTAGGTTGTGTGTGTGTGACTTCATCAGTTTTCTCCTATAAAATTGTGAAAGCTGCTGAATATATAAGATTCGTAAATAATTTTTCAGTTAACGAGTGAGTTAGAGTTGGATTAACGCCTCGTTATAAAGTAATGCAAGGGCTATTGGCTACAATACTCGTAATTTAAAGGCTATGGTCAAGTGATGAGGACGACACTTAACCTGGAATCATCATTTCCTAAGTACCACACCACACCAACGGGATGACGTGGAGCCTCGACAGATTTAACGTGCAACGGCCTCCTCTACACTTTACTGCGGGTTTGATGGATCGAGATTGGAATTTTGGAAAACGCACCATAATCGAACTGTAAGGCGTTAGCTTGTTACGGTCAAAACATTTAGTGGAAAATTTATTTATCTTTAAAAAATTTACTTAAAAATTCCACATGCAAAAATGGAATTCAATGATTTATTCGTATGGAAATAATAAATGAAATAGTTAAATTACCTTTAGAAATAAAAAAAACTATATTATTCTAACAGCACTTATTTTAACCGCAATTTTACTATAAGTATCATTCAAATAATTTGTTTTGAAGATTGTAAATTTGTTAAGGATATTTTATTTCTCACATTGTTTCTATGTAAATAAACTCCTTTGTGATATAAACTTTATCAGATGTTACATTCCTGAAGACTGGTATAATATTGTATATATAGTTTGGATTTTCTATCTTTCAACGACACTTTTGATTGATGGGGATATGGGGCAAAACGAAGTTTATTATCCGCTACACTTACTTTTTCCTCTGAAGTTAACGAAGTTTTGCGAGTCTTGTTTATTGATTCATTGGGATGTATAGAGGGTGTGGAGTATAAAAAGCTATTTCCCCCAAAGTTTAGTTATTGAGAAAAATAAATATAGTCACGGAAAAATAACAGATTTTCAGATTTAATATGACAATCCGACAATTAACGACGTAATGAGCATTGACTACTCCACATCAACTAATACTTAGTTTCCAAGAAATTTCGTGGACATGGCAACGAAAATTCTTTTTCAGAAAACATTATTCAGAGATTATAATAATTTCACGCACACACGTGGTTATAAAGATGTACATGAGATTAAAATATACAACTAGAAATTTTTTAACACCGTTTATTATTTCCTAAGCCAACTTATTTTCATTCGAACCCAATAATGTAGCGGAGGTACCACAATGGTCAAAGTCACGGACTCGTGTTGCGGGTTCGAGCCTAGTGCCGCTGAAGATCGCCGTGTAAAGGGGACCGCTGTACGTTAAATCTGCCGAGGCTGAAACATCCTCCCGTTGGTGGAGTACGGAAGCTAGGTGAAAGTGGTGCTAGCTCAAGTGTCATCCTCATCACTCTTCAGGGGTTCAAAATTACGAGGTCCATCGCCAATAGCCCTCATGCCTTTATAGTGCGACGTTAATATAAATCCCACTCCTGTCTATTCAACCAAAATGGTCGCGGTAGCTGAGTGGTCAAGTTGCTAACTCCCGGTAGGCGTTGTTGAGTCATGGGTTCGATCCCTGGTTCAATGGTTATTTATGTTTTTGCAATATCCTTTAACCCGAAAAAATATTTCAATCCCCTCAATTTCGTGTTTAACGATTTTCACTGTATATCGAACTCTGAAGAGAGATTAGGTAGACACGTTGGTCGAGGGGATGGCATATACGAGTATAAAAAAAAGAGATCAGTGGCAAACCGTGTTTGTATCGGATTACATATTCGAGTCCTGAATCCACTAAAACAGTCGTGCAGAAAAATTAGGGAGCAGCTCTACACATTAAATTTAACTTTTTTAAAATACCAAATGGGCTGCATTTTAGCAGCTCAGCCTTTCCAGACACGGCAAGTTCTCAAGAGGAAGATCTATTTCACTGGTAGCACCATCTGGTGGTGGCTCCAGCTACCAAATTTTTGACGCTTGAATTTATTCAATTCGAGCTCTCATCAAATGCTAAATATTGCCGTGATATAATTTTGCGGAGAGTACTTGAGCCAACTTGATACTCTAGGGATCTTTTAACGCGTACTTCCGATTTTGCATCCGGAAAATCTATCGACTCCAGCTGGGATCGAACCCACAACCTTAAACTTCCGCGGTGGGCACGCTACTTTTAAGTTACCGTGCCGACATTAAATTAAACTTTTTTTTTTTCAAATCTCAAAGAGGCAAAAGTTATGAAAAAAGACATCCAATCAAGTTTTGCCCTCACCATCTAACAGTTTCAAAAAAAAAAATCCGTAGTCAGCAGTCCTAGATTTCCTACTGGCGTGGCGTGAATGCAGAGATTGGGATGCCATCTCTCCTGCGTCGTTATCTGATCATCGTTCAAAATTATAAAGCAGAATGAGAACCTGTAGAACATGCGTCAAACACAATTGGAGAGTGATGGTCTTTTGGTGACTGTAAATCGGATTAAGCCAATTCAAGCATATGGATAGCCTAGGTATTTATGTATATAACTTCTAGTTTTTAAGTACAGTTCTATATTGGATCTCAGTAGCTCAAGTGTTAAGATTGCGAGGTCATGACCGAGTGCAATTTCGTATTATCCAGAAAAAGTTAAGGATTATTTTCAGTTTAATTGAAATGCAGGCTTTTTGTGACGAAAATAATGTACTATATCAGGTAACATCCTTATCATATGATAGTGAATAAAAATTTTGAGGTTCATCACTAATATCTATTTTAGTGTTTGGCTATCTAAGCCAGGGGTGACCAACCCAAATGACCTTTCGGGTGACTTCGAAAAAACGTAAGCCCACGGGCCACACATAAAAATATATCTTTGCATTAGATGTGGACCCATTGCAAAATATTATTGGAGTGAAAATTTAAAGCAGAATGAACTTGTATATTGTTTTCATTATTTTTCATAAATTATATAATAACTATAATGCAATGAATGAGAGAAATAGTGTTTAATTCATTTAAATATAATGAGATATTTGTTTCTCGATTCTTTCATTTAGTTTTTGTATGTAGATCTCGATGCATGTTTTTGCACATCGTAATTGATGTTGCAGGGTTTCGTCCGGTAAGTTTAAGTTCGATAAATTTCATATTTATTTGTTATAAAATACTACACTAAAAACAAAAGTGTTGCACAAAATAATCGTATTTTGTAAAGTTGTAATGAATCTCGCGGGTCTCAATTATTCAATGCGGGCCACATGAGGATCTCGGGCCGCGGGTTGGCCACCTCTGATCTAAGCTGTACTGGAAGAAAGCGAGATGTTTTATGTTATACATAAATTGCCCTAAAAATACTAGTGAGAAAAAAAACTAAAATATTCAGTTAACATATTTCAGAGTAGTGTATATTTTAAACTTCAATTTTTTCACACACAGATGTTTTTTTTTTCATAAGACTAAACAAAACAAAGTTAGTGAAAGTACTCCATTACATTTGAGGTAAAAATTGCATCTGTGGTAACCAAATGATCACGGATTAGACACGAACTGGTTTCGGGTTCGAGATCTAGAACCACCGTGTAGAAGGGCTGCTGGCACGTTGAACATGTCGAAGTTAGGTTCTCCCGTTTGCATGGTGTGGAAGTTAGGAGAGAAAGGGGTGTCAGGTCAGTTGTTGTACTCGTCACTTGACCGAAGTTCAAAATGACGATGTTTGTCAATTATAGCCTTCATGTTACTTCAGAGTGTGAGGTAAATTTAAAATCAAATAGGGATAATAGCCTTTGTTGCTCCATATCCCACAAAACCTGTAATTGTAACTATGAAATCAAATAAATTGAGTCAAATCTAGTATTTGGCTCAAATAAGTGTAGTACCAATTCTCAAAATTTTCATCAAATACTGTATTTTATCTCTAATTTTATTCTTGCTGAGTTTCATCCTATAAGACACCTGATCTCTATTTTATCTTACTTGAATTTGCTCTGCACTTTGAAGCACCATGCTCTGAGGGGTATAGGAGACAGATCTCGTAATTTTTAGCTTTATTCAAGTGACGAGGACGACACCTGAGCTGCCATCCTACTCTCCTAATTTTTTCACCATGCCAACTTGAGGACTTAAACCCTCGAGAGAGCTAACGGGCATCAACCACTCTACACTGGGGTCTTTAGTGGCCCCAGAACTCGAACCCGGATTGGGTCACGAGTTCGCTACCATTACTACTTGGCTATTACGGCCACACAGCTGATCGCAAATCTAAATGCTTTCAAATATCGAGGGCGTAAATAAAATATGACTTTGAAGAAAGGGATAATTTTTCAGTGAAAAGGTGTCTTACGGAATTCATTTATGAAAACCACACACACAAATAGAGACATTTATTGTGAGGTAGAAACAATAAGGCATTAGCGTATCATCAGTGGCTCACATAAAAAATTTTCAAGGGGGGGGGGGTCCAGGGTCGAAAATCCACCATTCTCGTGTCATACGTCAATACGTTACCACACCTATTCTTTTGATATTGCCGATTTTGGGTACAAAAAAAAACAGTAAAAAATAAATTATTGAATTAATAATTAGCATTAATTAAAAGATAAATTCCTAAAACAATTACTTCTTTAAATTTTGCATACTATATACATAGGATTATTCAATAGAAAAAAATCAATGGCTTTGGGGGTGTCCGGACATGTAGACCCCCCCCCCTCCTTGTGTGCGTCGCTGCGTATCTTTTAATTATTCTATCGCAAAAATAATTACTTGCATATGCAGCATATTAGAATGAATACTTACCAATGCGGCCATGGCGCATCCTTAAATTTGCTTGATTGATTGATCACTAACGTCACAAAATAAAGCAACACAAAAGCTATACTCTACTAATATCTTAATTTTGAGCCTCCACCAAAGTGATAAGGATTACACTTGGAATGGCATTCCCACACTCCAAATTTCCACACTCTACGCCGACTTAAACACTTAGCACCTCTGAAAATTCTGCTAGCATCTGTCTCTCTACATGACGGCTCTTCAGCAACAAAGAATTCGAACCTACGACATCACAGATACAACGCCGTACTCGAGTTTTCGATCATGACAACTCGATTATCACGACCTCTTGTGGTGCTTCCAGTTTCGACGTTCATGAACAGTCTATTAATCAATTTTCAAACGCGTTCCTTATTTTTACTATGAAGTTGCCACAAAATAACGCCAAGCTAGGTGTCTAAAAAACATGCGCACGATAAGATAAAAACGAATACGAAATGTGATGTGAAATTGTCCAGCCAATCATAACAGCAGTTGTTCGTTTGGCTCAGGGATACTGTATGGAGTTTCCACTCTCAATGGACTTTTCAAATATTTCCTCATCATTTCAGAATTCAAAATATCTCCCTTTTCCTCGTTTAGAATCAAATCCATTAGATCTTTCGACTCGCCGATTTGTGCATCAGATATTTCTCCAGAGGAACTCAGAGATCCAATTGGGGATTAGTTAACCGATGATTAAGTAAATCTAGCGCCGACAGATCTCTTTCCTACCTGTGCTCTAATCCTTATGATTTAATATTTAGAAAAGAAAATTAAATTTTGTTAGGTCATCATTTATAATTTATTTCAATAACAAGTTGATCGGTAGAGAGTGGATTTTACGAAAACTGTTTTTACCTGCTAATAATCCATCTGTACCTTTAATCTGCACCTTTTATTAACAAAGATCGAAGAAATCATATTTAAACTTCCGTCAGGTGTGTATAATCTGTCAAAAACTGTGGCCTTCCTAAGCCTTAAGCTGAAGTTCGCTCAGTTTCCTCGAAGGTGGCTCAAGTAAAAACATTTCACTGAACTGTTTCTCTTTCATGGTATGTATATTTCTAGATTCTTATAGATTTTATTAAGATAAAGTGATGCAAAATGCTGAGAATTGCACTTTAAATTTGCTTTTGTCAACATAATTTTTTCTGCTTTTTAAAGTTACATAATTAGTTTCATTGATTCTAATTTATCTCCAAATTTAATATTTGAAGACTGTATGCCGGAACTGAAATCGCACCCAAAGAATATAAATGATTCTTAAAACTTAAATATTTAATTTTTGTAAAATTCAATACGAATTTTTGATACGCAATTCGATTATAGAAATGTGCATTTGAAAGGATTCGAATTTTTTGAGTTATTTAAAGCTTTTGCTGTTTATCTAATTTTTTTCAATTATATATTTCAATTATTCCTCGCAATTT
Organism: Trichonephila clavata; assembly: GCA_019973975.1. Lineage (NCBI taxonomy): Eukaryota > Metazoa > Arthropoda > Arachnida > Araneae > Nephilidae > Trichonephila > Trichonephila clavata. The sequence continues at coordinate 18,173 of BMAO01023235.1, read as the reverse complement.
AAAATTCAAAGGAAAGGTTTTCAGAAAAAGTCCTTGCATCTAAGCACAGACTGAAGAATTTATCGCATGCACTTTTGAACGGAATTAATTGAAAAAAGGGTAGGAAAAAAAATGAGAATTTTCTCTTTTGTCAGTGAAAGTTTCTTTTGAAAAGGCTCCGAGTAATTTCTTTTCCGATTGTAAACTTTCAAATATACTACAGAAGTTATCATACCGCATAAATTATTTTTCATCAAAGTATACCTTAAGATTACCTTTTCGGGGCACTTTTTTTTAAATATATAAATTTTCAACTGAATAAACACTTTTTTTTAACGGGGCATAAAACTAGGCATTCAAATACGATTTCCTCAAAATTAAAAAATTTGGATATATTGGGAATTTTGAGTGAAATTTTAGTGAAAAATTGCAGTTACGGTAAACCTTGTATTGAAAATTCTTATTAATATATTCGAATAATATTTGTTCAGTACATAAATAACATCATTATCTGTGCTTAGAGGTATAAGATTTGTAATAATTTTCAAAGTTTTTTAAGTATGCCAAATTTTATACAAAAACTCTGTTTTTGTAAAAAGTTAATGATTTTTTCCCCACAAAAAAAGCAATAAAGTGCATAAATATGTACACAGATATTAGATTTTGATTTCTTACACAGATAGAACTAAATAAAACATGTTCTGAAAATTTCAATTCAGTATCTGAAAAACATTTTGTGTAGGGGTCTGCTTCCGGTTTTGTAGACTCCATTTCTGGAGCTTTACTAATTATGCTATAACTTTTCTTCTAAATATCGTAGAAATAAAAATAGTGTTTTGGAATCTTAAGTGTGTGGGCTATAAAATAAAAACAAAAGAAATTTCGAAAATTTTCACCAAAATGGTGAATTTTGGGTAGTCACATACCTTAAGCAATGAAAAAATAATTTTTAAATATTGTGGTTTTCAAGCAAAATTTGAAACCGCACGGTTGAGTTCATACGGGAAAAATGTTTTAAAGACATGAATGGAATTAAAAAGCAGAACCATTCAAAAGTACAGAGTCTTAAAAACAAAAAAAATAGTAGATAGTCGAAAAATAACCAGTTTTGAAATAACTCCTGTTGTTTACGTTGAGATATTGCTTGCAGTAATTTTTCAATCCAAATGTTTTTCCTAAATTTGTCTTTCGATAACTTTTATCTTTAACGAGAGCGTTAGTTTAAAATTCACTTTTTTTTTAAAGTCTCCACTTGACTGTTATGGGAAAAAAGGGGGAATTTTTGAATTAAACACTTTCCAAATGTCTTTTCTTTCACATTATTTAGAAGTAGCGTAGATTACTTGGAATGGAATAAATTTAAAGTTTAAAAATATTGCATTGAGGAACTTCCGAAAAATCTCGGAAAAGATAAGTCTTCAGATATAAATTTCAAAATAAAAGTTATTGTTGTAAAGCACACAAATATTTTCAGTATTTTTAAGAAACTGGCGAACTTTTCGATTACAGTAAAGAAGAGAATATAGCATTTATTTAAATCGCTTAAAAATCAAGATATATTTTTTCTGTTTGATCAGAAAGCTATCTAAAAAACGGGGAGAAAACGTAAAATATATTAATATTGTATCTCTTTATTATTAATAGTTTTTCAAGTTTGGTTCGTGGCCGCGGTAGCCAAGTGGTCTAGGCATCGGATCATGGCTAGCATGTCATGAGTTCGATCCCAGTACCACTGAAGAACCGCCGTATAGGGTGGCGATGCACGTTAAATCTGTCGAGGGCTCAAACGTCCTCCCGTTGGTGTGGTAGTTAGGAGAGGAGGGGTGCCAGCTCAGGTGTCATCCGCGTCACTTGACCATGGTTCAAAATTACTCGGACCGTCACCAAAAGCCCTTGTGTAGCTGAACAGTGGGACGTTAATATTCAATCATTCACTCAATTCAAGTTTGGTTCAATTGGCCTACTCCCGATGTTAAGGAAAACATTTTTGTGGAGAAAAATAAAATTCTCTGTAATTCTCCATAATTCACTCGAGACGGATACAACTGCATTCTAATTAGGAAAAGTATTTAAAATTATAAATCAATTTTAAAATCAAACACTTAAAAACATTAAGGTTGAAATGTTTTAGTTAGTTTAACCTTTATATTTTAATTATATAACCCTATTAATGAAAGTTCAATAAACCATAGGATGACTTTTAATGTGTTCCATAGAAATAGGGTTCTTTATTAATACAAATTAACCCGAATAGTGTTTAGAAGTAGTAATTCAGCATTTCATTTATTAGTTTTTTTTTCAGATTATGCGACTTCTCTAAGATTAAAAGCCTTAAGTTTTTTTGAAAATATTTCAAAAACATCGTTTTCCAAATAACATGTGAAAAAATCGATGTTAGTTTATAAAAATTAAATCATTCATTATCATTGTAACTGATTTTTCCAATAGTCTTCATTTTATATATAAACACACACACAATTCTTTTAAAATTCTTTACGTTATCTATTTCTGCTTTTAGTTATCTCTTTTGCAGAAATGTTATCCGTAGACCCCTGTAGTCACAGCTATGAATGTGTTACTGCTAAAGTGCAGAAATCAGTTAATCTGCAGATTGACTGATTTGCTCCGTTAAGTGCGGAATCAAGAATTTTCCGCATTCTAACCAGGTAATCTTCACATGAGCGGTTACCATATCATTAAAGTTCAAAAGTTTATTTCTCTAATTTCTTTTCTGTTAGAATTATGATTCAAAACATTGATTCTCATCCCAGAATAATTTTTTCCTAAGCTTTGATAAACAGTGTGGCAGAGTCAAATGTATTCGATAAAAAGACTCATTGAATGAATTTATGATAAATTCTGCAAGTTATATCTCTTATTTTCTTAATTGTAATAATATGTTAAACTATTTGATTCTTTGCATTATAGTTTTTTAATTGACTGAGGATTGATTCTATCAACTCATTTGCTGTTTGCTTGATTCTAATGAAGTGATTATTTTGATATCGTAAAATGAATAAATAACAATTATTTTAAATGTACAGAAATGTTGTTGTTCTATAAAAGATCTTATTCTCATTTTAACGAGTGCCTAGCAAGTAATGTGCGGAATTACGAGTGCCTAGAAGGTAATGTGCGGATTTTCTTGGTAATTCGAAAAAATAAACAATTTTCCGCACTTTATCGGATTACCCTAATTAATCAGCAGATTAGGTAGACAATTTGCTAATAAAAGGGTTCCGAACTTTTGCGTAACACATATTATAAACTTATAACTAATCTGAAAGTATGTAGGTGTCTCCCTGAGGATTTTAATGCAAGCATAATAAAATTTTCACAAATCATCCGCCACAGAAAATTGAGAAGGAACTTAGCCTTGAAACAATGCCTTCCGGTTGTTTTTTTTAGCGAAGATTTATTTTTTGTAGAAAGATTTTTCAAGTCAGCTATAATCTGAAACTTTTGTTTTGATTATCAAGATGGGGGATTTCAGTAATGAAGATGTAAGAGGATTGCATGTCATTCTCATATGTTGAATACAATTACTCGTCTCTTATCAGTTTAAGAAAGCTTTTCTTGAAACTGAAAACACAGCGTCCGTGGAATAAACTTGAGAGTTCAGATCACTATAGTACACAATTTTTTAAGGATAAATCAGCTTCATCTAAATTAAAGTAAAACCCTTTGATTTTCTTAAGCATTTTCGTTTAGTTGCCTTAAAAGTTAACACAAAATATATTGGCTCTGGAAGCAGCTAAAAATTTAACATCAAACAATTCGAAAAAGGAAAGAAAAAGGGGGATATTCCTTTTGGTGTTCTCCATTTCAAGACAAATACTTGCTTTTAAAATCAAAATTTCTTAATGGATACCGAAGAAAAAAATATATATATTAATATACATGAACTGATGTAGCAGAGAAACTTGTACAAGCATGTTTAAATTCCTTGTTTTAAGATGAATCTATCAACTAAAGCGATTGATACTACATTGAACGAAAAAGAACCTTTTGTTGTGGGTTTGGTAGAAAGTTGATTGTTTTTGACAACGGGTATGGAAAAACTCAATTTACTTTTATTAACGGCTTGAAAATGTTGCTACAAACAAGAAATTTAGAGAAAAAGAATTTTTTTCCTGCTTTATAAAAATTATTGCGCAGAAGTAGCTATAACAGTAGAATAAAATTTGAGGTATAAGCGCGCTAATTTTTCTTTAATTTTTAATGACATTCTTTGTTTTCCTTTTTGTTTGGGATTATTCATCCGTTGACGCGAATTATTATTAATAAAAGACGGGGGAAATTAAACACGTAGAATCACGGACTTGATGGATGTTGAATTGTAATTTCTAAGAATAAAGAACTCAACACGGGTTTTATTTTGCGATAAAAGTTAATAATTTGATCTTTGTTTAATATTAAATGTCAATTACAAATAAGAATCAATAAATTTATCCTTTTTTAAAATTTGTTCGTTTAAATTACATGTACATTAAATAATTGTACTTAACGATACTTTGTGTGTGTTTACAAAATAGATCATATAACTGCATAGATCCTACAGTAGTTACATTCCAATTTACTTAAAATTTACATAATTAGCAATTCGTATTACAACAGGAATATCAGAAAAGAAAGTGCATTTGCTTAATTGTAAGAAATGTAAACAGACTGTGCAATGTAACTTGTGGAAAAAATGCGGATGGTTCACGAGAAATCTGAATTTGTTTATGGAAAATATTAATACAATTCAAATAAATTGTGATTTTGTGCTTCATCTTTTATACTTAGAGTATTTAATGCTTATTCCAAAGATACTGTCTTTTAATATGAGCAAAAATAACGTTATGAAAATCTATCATTTTTTTCGCATAAATGTTTTTGATCAATATTAGGTAAGATGTGTCTAAATGTTCTTTACACCACCTTTAATTAGACAAGAGTAAAAAAAAGCTTTGAACAAGTAACAAAAAGTTCGAACCGATCTCAAATGCATAAAAATAAAAATGAAAAAAATCATGTTTTTAATCGAACAGTTGTCCAAGTGTTAGTAATTGAAACATTTCATTTATATCAATAATTTTATCCAAGAAAATAAAAATATATACTAAAATATATTCGAATTTATATAAAATATTTTATTCTCAGTTTTCAATTCTTTTATTTCAGGTTTTCTGAGTGTTTCTGACAGATTACTGCTAGGTCAAAAATGGAAATGCAATCTTTTCTCCGTGATTCCTCGGTGGCTCCTAACTATTCCATCATCTTTGACTTCGAAAGAAACTTCGACAAGAACCTGAAGAGGCAATGGATGATGCAAAACTGGCACCACTCCCTTTATTTCTCAGTTCTGTATGTCTTGGTCATCTTCGGGGGTCGGGCCTACATGGAAACCAGGTCTAGATTCGAAATACGAAGACTCCTAGCTGCCTGGAATGTTTTCTTGGCCGCCTTCTCAATCTTTGGACTCTGTCGTACACTGCCAGAAATGGTCCATGTCTTAACGGAATTTGGCTTCACCCATTCTGTCTGCAATCCAAGTTACATTGAAAGTGTCAAAGTAAGTGGGTTCTGGACTTGGATGTTTACTCTATCAAAGGTCCCTGAGCTCGTCGACACTGTCTTCATCGTCCTCCGCAAGCAGCCACTCATCTTCTTGCACTGGTACCACCATATCACTGTCCTGCTTTTCACTTGGTATAGCTACAAGGAGCACATTGCGACCGGTAGATGGTTTGTGGTCATGAACTACTTCGCCCATTCTTTGATGTATTCCTATTATGCAATGAGAGCAATGCACATCAAAATGCCCCGCTTCGTGGCCGTAATAATCACTTCTGCCCAGCTTTTACAGATGATTTGTGGTTTCTACGTTAGTTTCTTTGGATACCTTAAGAGGCAAAAAGGCGAATCATGTGAGCTGCCAGATGATGTTGCCAGCTATGCCTTGCTGATGTACGCTTCGTATTTTGTGCTTTTTGCCCGGTTCTTCTATCACACCTATATTTCGCCAAGAAGCAAAAGCAAGAAAGTAGACTAAGGTTACGTTTTGGATAGATTAAAGTATTTCTGAAGGGGACTGAAACTAATTATTTTACTACAGCTAAAAGAATTCGTGACAAATGTTATTTCTAGTTAATGAATCAAAAATATATATTGGGCTTGGAAACTTTACTAGAAATTTCAATGTTGCCGAACTGTTTCCTTTTGTTGTGTTTGATGTAATCTATGTGTCACGTTACTTTGTAATAAATAGCATCGATGTGCTATGTAAGAGTTTGGCAAACACTTCAATGTGTGTGACGCATCAGAAATTGTTATCTTGCTTCGGGAGATAAGTTCACTTAGTAGTAAATTTGATCTGTTAAATTCCAAATATACATTGAAAAGCTTAATATAAGATTTTTAACTTATTTATTGATTATATTATATTTAATTTTAAAAATGCTCTAGTTTTAAGTTTTATTCAACTATGTTTCTTTTTCCCCCCACAGAATTATTGAAAGCTATATATTAACCATCTTAAAGATCAACTGCATTTTGAGTTCCTATTTTTCTCACCAAGGAAGTTTTGGAAGAAAAAATCATCCTGTAAATCTCTTTTACTCCTATATACTTTAACTTTCGAAATGAGCAGTTTTTAATTTAATTATGAATATTTCTAAAAAGTACTCTGCAATCATTTTAGTTTTTAATTAATATTTAAAGAATTTTTACTCCTTTTTAATACTGTCACTCTTGTTTAATTTTTTGTGCTATACAGCTACATGAAATATTTTAGCTACGTAATGTATGCAAACTATAATAAAAATTATTTATAACTTCTAATGTAACTTCTTAATGTTATATCAAGTAATTGTTGCATTTTGTAACTTTCACAAGTCAGAAATAGTGTTGTTTATATTTAGTATTTATTATAGGCTGAAATCTCTCCAATTGTGGAAAGGAGTTGTGGATGAGAAAAAATTGTTATTTATATAAATTGTTACTAATTGTTTTTGTTGACTGACAGTACTTACTTTTTAAACTATGTAATAAAAAGTGTTTTTTGTGCTTTCTTCTTTAATCTAAGCTAAATTATTCTTTAAACCAAAGTTACAAACGATGTTTTTAATGTGTATATATATTTAATTACTGTTAAAAATAAAATGTTAAAAATAGATGCTTCTTCTGTGTTATTTACTTATTACAAAAAGTTCCTTTTTGAATCAGAAGTATTAAGCAAACGGATTGGAATTTTAACTAAGTAAAGTTAAATTTGGAAAATTTTCCCAAATAATGGTCTTGTAAAAAGTGAGATTAGGAATTTTTTACTTACTTTTATAGCTAAATTTGAAGCAAATCTTTCTATGGAGGGTGAACTGAAGAGCGCTAAATCCATTGAGGCCCAAACTCTTTACACCAAGGGCGTCAAACTTAAAAGCTAACTTGGGCCAAAAAAACAAGGTTTACTTAATTTTTTCCACACTCAAAAATGTCTAAAAAAACGTAGGTTTATTTTGAATTGTGCATTTGATAAACGTTACCAGTGGCGATATATTAGCCGGGCAGCAAAAATATTCGTTGCGGGCCGCGAGTTTGACACAGCTGCTTTACACTAGTGTGCAGTGAGGTCTTGAATCCTGGGCTCCTATGCATAAATAAATCCCACTTGCAACCCTTTTAAGTAGACAGTATACAGCATATGTTGTCAAAAACTCATAAAAACAGTAACAAATAAATGTGCATGACTCACAATACAACAAACCGACTCGACGAACTAACATCTTTCTCCTGAATGATGGTGGAAGGTCTAGATATGGACGATGGACATGATATAATTTAGTTTTGCTATCGTTCCTTTTTGGCATAAAGATCGAAATTTTCAGAGTCTTGGAGAATATTTCCGTTAATAACATTTAACGTTTAAAAATATTAGGATCATGGTCTTATGTCTAATTCATGGCCACGGTAGCCAAGTGGCCAAGGTCACGAGTTCAAGCAGAGTACCTCTAAAGACCCGCTGTGTAGGGGCGCGATGCACGTTAAATCTGTCGAGAGCTCAAACGTCCTCCCTTTGGTGTGGTAGTTAGGAGAGGGGGTACCAGCTCAGGTGTCGTCTGCGTCACTTGACCATGGCTCAAAATTACGCGGTCCGTCGCCAAAAGCCCTCGTGTTGCTAATCAGTGCGACGTTAATATTCTCTCACTCACTTGTCTACGACCACTTTTATTTTCTCGAATACTAAATACTTACAACACATAATTTAAGAAAACAATTGCAAAACGACACTAACTTTAAACCACATGCTTGAGTAGAATTAATATCGCATTTCTTTCCAAAAATACGAGAGTGAATGAGAGTTATACTAAAATCGAACTATAAAGCATCACGAGGGCTATTAGCGACGGACCTCGCCATTTTGCACCGCGATCAAGTGAAAGACGACACCTCTCTGAGCTGGCATTTCCTTCTCTAAATTACCACACCATAAAGAGGACATTGAACCTCGACAGATTTAACGTGCATCGGCTGCACTGACTACACGGCCAGTCTTCAATGGCACTAGGTTTAAACTCATTACACGCTGATCACGAGTTCGTGACCATAACCCCTACACTATCGCAGCATCTCTAAAACACGGTGGTGTGGCAGTTAGGAGAGGGGTTCCAGTTCATGTGTCGTCCTCGTCACTTGACCATGGTTCAAAATGATGCGGTCCTCCGCCAAAAGCCCTCGTGTAGCTGAACAGTGCGACGTTAATATTCACTCACTCACTAATGGCTAAGGCGAGAACGTGAGACGAAGCCCTCTACCAAGGCATGGGTTCAGTTGTCCCATACCTTAAAACGTCCCTGCTGATGTGGAAGTTTGGAGGTTAGGATGGCAACTCTTATGTGTTGTCTTTGTCATTTGACCGAGGGTCGCGGTAGCTTAGTGGTCAAGGTCACGGACTTATGGCTGATGTGTCATTAGTTCCAGCCTCGGGCCTTTTAAGGGCCCGCCGTGTAGAAGGGCCGATGCACGTTTAATCAATAGTCGAGACTCAATATCCACCCACTGGTGTGGTAGTGAAGAGAGGGGAGTCCCAGCTCAAAAGTTTTGTCTTCGCCATTTGATCCAGGTTAAAAATTAAGAGATCCATCGCCAATAGCCCTCGTATTGCCTTATATTTTGACGGTATTTAACACTCACTCACTCTGGTATTTCATAGTATTGTCAACACTCACTCACTCACCCCCCTCTTTGGTATTTCATAGTATTGTCAACCCATTTCTTCAATCACTTGTAAACTCCAATTATAGGAATGTCAGTAGTGTTGTCAGTAAGAGATGCGGAACACAAAAGATGTCAGCCAGTGGTTAGGATTCTGTTCCGTAATAAAATAGCCAAGGTTAGAATGCCAGTGGTTATTCCAGATTCTAAAAAAATGACGCATTTAAGATTAATTCATGAATGTATAAATGATATTTTAAAAAACTAAAAAACACGTTTTTATATTGTAGATCAAACTAAAAAAATGAAAAATAAATTGTAGTTTAAAAAAACTAAACATGCTTTTATAGTTAAATGAATTAAAAAGTAAGAAATAATTCTTAGTATAAGAATAAAATGATTAACAATAAAACTAATGTCATTGTGGTAAAAGCGTGGTGTGCTTTGCACTACATTTTTGCACTAACTGTGCATTTCGGAATAGAACTAGTAAGAAATTATAACAATTGATATCGAGCACCCCACGCTTTTACCATAATGACATTAATTTTCTTGTTAATAATTTTATTTTTATATTAAGATTTAGTTTTTACTTTTTAGTTCGGTCAACTATAAAAGCGTGGTTTTTTTTTTTTTAGTTTTTTAAACTTTCATTTATTTGTTTCCATTTTCAGAAAAACTGAATAATTGTTTATATTATAATAATAGAAATTAACACAATAATAGAAAGAACACAATAATTGAAACTAACATCTTATTTCCATTGGGTAAAAATAAGTGTGGAGGTTTTTTGTAGTATATACAACTCTTCTAAGAAACTATTCAGGATTTTCTTCAGTGCAGATACGAGCAGATATCTGATATGGCTTATTTGATTTTAATTAATGCTTACAATAAAATTATGTATCGCACAGAAAAAGATCGAATTATGGGGTCAATGAATATCTTGTGATTTAGAAATGACTTGCATCCAAACATCCTAGCCTGTGTCTGTGTCTGAACCCACTCTTGTCTAAAAAAAACATAATTTAAAATATCTTTAATAGTACTTATTTTCTAAAATTCAACACATTATACAAATCTAGTGCAACCATAAAATCTAAGAACATACACTTATGAAAATAAAGTATTTTAACATTCAGTACAAAATTGACTTTTCTTTCCATAAAATTATAATTATCAATACCACGGAGCCCACAAAATAACAGTTAAAAATTGAAAATATTCATCTATAAATGCTTAAATCATCAGAAAACAATAAAAAAAAGTGATGAAAAGAGGAAAAATAGAGGTGTCCAACTACCTTAAAAAAGCGGATTTAGCCAAATATATATATATATAAACAAAAGTTTTCTATAATTTAATTCTGCGGTCCATTTTCTTAAGTTTATAAGGAAACCAAGTTTTCATATTTTCTTTTACAATTATAAAAGTTAATACTATTTTAGAAAGAGCGAACGCCACTTCCAGTATGCAGTTGCTATTTTTTAAAAGTATTTAGTATAAATTACATTTTATTTCACTTGAAACGTTGAAGTGGGAACAGAACGATAGCTGAGAAGTTATTAGGAAAATTAAAGGAAATTTTTTGTGTAGAATTTAAAATTACTTTAAGCAACTTTTTTAAGGTAATTTTCCATTTCGCTGGTTCAAATCTCACTAAGCAGTCTTTATTGGCGACAATACACAATACACACATAAAAATGTAAATAAATGTTAGTTCTCATTAGTTTTTTTATTTGTTTTTGACATTTTACGAAAAAGACGTTATTTGAAGAGACAGTGACTTGTTTTGAAATGTGGTAATAAAAGTTTACCAACGGGAATATTCCGTTTGGCGTCGGTTGTATCATTTTTCAGCGACTTTATCGCCTGCTCCGATGAAACGGAAAAGTACCCCCTTTTTTTATAAATCGCTGCAATATTTTAAAAATTACTATGACTTACATAAATTTAACGAACATTGATAGTTACATTTTATACAGTCAATTAATTTCACCAAATCAAAAGACGTCGCTAAAGACCATCGTACCCTCGAACACGATTATTGTGTTTGTACATGCATAGGAGCAATTCTCCGCTACTGGCTATGTATCTCGGCATTTGGCGACAACTTTTCATTTAACGAGTAATGAGTGAGTGATTATGATAGTTATGTAAAAGAACACGAGAGCTGTTGATGATAGACCTCATAATTTTGCAGCACGATCAAGTGACGAGGACAACACATTAGCTGGCATTCCCTCTTCAAACTCTCACTACGGGAAGAGTTCGAGCCTCTACATATGTAACGTGCATCAGCCCTCTCAACACGGCGTTTCTTCAGTTGCACTAGGGCTCGAATGAAAAATAGCCTCTTAAAAACTTTTTTCAAAAAAGAAGGCTCAGTATATAATCCAATTTATCAAACAGCACACAAAAAATATTTATAGTATGATTCGCACCACGAAAAATATCCATATTGCAATAGACAACATAATTAAGATTATTATTAAATAATTATCTGTTATGAAATCACAGCAATGAGCATAAACGTTTGTAAATTATCCATCTATATGTCAAGGGCAGATTTGTTTTAATTGTCAGAGATTAAAGGAGGATAGGAATGTTCGAATACAAGATTAGAGGAATAATCTACATTGAGATAGATTCGGTCTTACTTAAAAAAGAGATTCCTTCAATGCCACTTTCGGAGATTCAAGAACACACGGAATTTCCTCAACTACGTTATTTAAGTTAATTGCAAAAAAAATCTTTCTATAAAGGGGAAATCTCGTATGCTTTGGAATGTTATGTATTGCAAGGTCTCATTTTGTGCAATTTAAAAAGTTAAAAAAAAGCGCTTTAAAAAAATCGCGTAGAAAAGAATGATAAAATACAAAGATGTGGTCTACGATTTTCTTCACACCAATAAACTAATAATTTTTCTTAATATAATTTTTTTTGTGTGTGTACCGTGTTTTTATAACCATTTTTATGCATTGTCATCCACTTTGAGCTATAATCCAAATTTCAAGTCTCTAGCTCATCGGGAAGTGAGTTTAAAATCAATTACAAAATTCCACCCGGACAGACAAGAAAGCGAGTTAATAAAAACATGGTAAAAATGAGTTAAAGTTAGCCTGAGACCTTGCAAAAAGATTTGCATAAATTCACAAAAAGAATTTGTTTAACTCAACCTCAACCACAAAAATGGGATATCTTTTAGTAAGCGTATACAGTAATACCCCGAATTTTCGCGGTAGGCGGGACTGAGTGATGACTGCGTAAGTCGAGGTATGATTTCGCAAAAAAAAATACATTTAGATTATTTTTAGTCAGAGAAAGTCGATAGAAAATAATAATTCAGAAAAAAAAAATGTTTTATAAAGTTTTAGATAATACAAATATAAAATCACAAACCAATAGTATTTTGATATAGAAGGTTCCATAAAATCTAAATCCATAAAAAGTTCCATAAAAAAAAAAGAAGGTTCCATTAAAATCTAAAGTAATCTTCCAGCTCAAACATTTTTTTCCTCCCTCAAAGTTTCCCCGTTGCTTGCTAATAATTGTTTTATTTCTTGTTTCGCTGAAAAAATATACTCATCGTTGGAGTCTTTATTTTTTAGATTTTATAACCCTTTTTTCAATTGATTTGTGACTTTATGTGAAAATTCCCAACCGTCATTCGATCTTCTGTTTAAACGTTTGAACTGGGTCTAAAGACTCAAGTACTTCGATGTCTCGCCCTTGCTCATGCATTTCTATGAGCTCATCCATTGTTAGTTCCTGATTGCGGAAATCCCTGAGTTCTTGAACGTCATCACTATCCACTTGCAAACTTATTTGCCTTGCAAGATCGACAACTTCTTCGATCACATTATCAATTTTTTTTCTTAAAGAAATAATCGATGAGATTTGAAAATCGCGTATCTGCACAATTGCGTAAGTCGAGGTATTGCTGTATTCTAAGACTGGGGACTACGACATTTCTCCTTGTTTGCGCTTCAAGTTTAGATTGATTGCTAATAGACGCGGGATAAGTTTGTTGCGGTCTCAATCAGAAAGTGTCAGAAAGGATCTATAAAAATATTGTATGATAATATTTTTTAAGCAGAATATATTTAATAAAACTTTTTATTATCAAAATAGCCTTTTGCAGCATACGAAAATCCTGTACTTGCTATGCCTCTAAAATTTTGAATTATATGTGCACACTCCCCGATTGTTTTTGTCAGCTATTTATTAATTGTGTGTGTGTGTTTATGTCTATTTTTATTACTTTATAACTCTTAGTAACTATGTTCTTATGGGTACTTCCCATTCAGGTTCACTGAGCATTTGTATTATTGAGTGTCGCTAGTGGAAATTAGGAGACGAGTTTGTAAAATCAAACAAACCGAAAAGGAAACTTCTTCGTATATGACAAATTTCATTAAAAAAGCTATGAGATATCTTTTGTTAGAGATACTCAGCACAGAAATTGGTACTTACGTATTATCGCAACCTATATTGGCGACATATGAAACGAAGCACTTGGTTGCCAATTCAGCCCATACGACACATAGGAAATCGGGGTTGCCAACTTAGAGAGTTATTAAAAAAGTTGGTGATTTTTACGATAATATGTAAATATCCTTAATATTTCTAGAATTTGTGAAATTACATATTTTATTTGAAATAAAATCTTGGCCCCCAAGGCAAGACTTTCTAAATTTGAGTGACAGTGAATATTTTGAAGCTTTCACAAATTAGCTTAACAGCTGCGAATATAGGCATTTAATCTAAATCTTGATTTTCAATAATTGATAAGACTTTAAAAATCATGAGATTGTTCTTTCATTTAGCCTTCCTCTTCTCGAATTAGATAATGATAAAAATTTATTTTGTAAAAACTGTTGCTGTTCCTCAAGCTTTAAGGTTAGCAATCCAATACACGGATAATTGTCTTTGCTTTTTAGACACACACACACACGCAAACACACTCACGCACACACACACTTTTACAGTATATAGACATAGCCTTTTTTATCCTACTGAAGAACATGAGAACAAGGTACGTTTGTACTGCTGGTAATGGCCCATTATGTGTTGATCCCTGTTCTCTGAAATTTCGTAAAAAGTAAAATGCATGAATTCCTAAATTTTTTAATACAAAATACATCTGATGTACAATTTCTTCTGTATAGATATTAGTATTTCAAAATTATACATTATAAATGCCTTGCAATGCGATATAAAGAGAAATGTAAAACAGGAGATGCCTTACCTTTGAATAATTCTCATTGGTCGGTGAGAAACATAATTCCCATCGAAAAAATATGTCTTAAAAAATCAAATGAATTTAAGATAATAAACTAAATGAATTTCTTTTTATAAATGAATCTCAATCTCAAAAATATATTTAACATTCCTAGAAAAAAATAGCCTTTTAAGGTATGTGACAACCTTCGGAGCACTTTTTTTTTAAATATATAAATTTTCAACTAAATAAACTTATTTTTATTTGAAATGGGGCATAAGACTAGGAATTCAAGTACAATTGCCACAAAATTAAAAATAATTTTGGATATATTGAGAATTTTGAGTGAAATTTTAGTGAAAAATTGCAGTTACGGTAAGGCTTCTATTGAAAATTCTAATTAATATATTCAAATAATATTTATACAGTACATAAAATATATTATTATCTGTGCTTAGAGCTATAAAATTTGTGATACTTTTAAAAAGTTTTTGAAATATGGCATTTTTTATGCAAGAACTCAATTTTTTACAAAAATCTAATGTTATTTTCTCACAAAAAGTGTACTAAAATATATAAATATATACACAGAAATTAGATTATAGTCTAGACTAGAGCTAAACCTAAATAAAACATTTTCTGAATATTTCAATTCAGTATCTGAAAAAGAAATCTTGTAGTAAACTTTACCATGAAGCAAAAAATTGAAAAAAAAACAGTTTCTCAGAAAATTTATTTAAAGATTTTAATGGTGGTATAAAAAATTTTCTACTAATTGTACATTTTTTAAATTCACCATATTTATGGGCCAGGATCTCTTTAGCTTCATGTTTAACTATAATTCGGACTTTTTTAAAAACTTTTGCTGTTTTCTGGAGAGTCTTATAGACTATAACAATTGTCATTTTTAGTGAAAGTTTGATGAAAAATTGTATTTACAGAAGATTCTAATGAATGTATTCAAATAATATTTATACAGTACGTGAATAAAATCTTTATATGTGTTAGGAATAGAAAGATTTGTAATACTTTTAAAAGTTTTTAATTACGCCAAATTTTATGCAAAAACAATTTTTTTAAAAAAATTAATGTTATTTTTTTTATAAAAAAGCAATAAAGTACATAAATATATACACAGACATTAGATTTTGATTCATAACACAGATATAACTAAATAAAAGATGTTCTGAAAATGTCAATTCAATATTTTAAAAATATTTTGAATAAGGACGTACTTCCGGTTTTTTAAACTCCATTTCTGGTTTACTAATTATGCGATAACTTTGCTTCTAAATATCGTAGAAATAAAACTAGAGTGTTTTTGAAATCTTAAATGTATGGGCTATAAAATAAAAGCATAAAATCAATTTCGAAAAATTTCTCCAAAACGACGAATTTTGGGTAGTCATACCTTAAAGGGTTAAAATAAAAGAAACCTTTTTCTAAGAAAGATATATATGCCCCATGAGATGCATTGTCATTACTACCAAATCTAAATTACCATTGGTTGGTTCCTACTGTCTTGAGTAATACAAATACAGACAATAAGTGTTCGGGAGAAAGAGGTGCTAATGCCTATATATATATATATAAACAAAGAATTTAATTTTAGACGATTTTTTTCCTTTTCTTCTAAATCAGTTGAGTTCTTTTATTTGTTTTCAGATATTTCTAATTCAATGCAGAAAATACTTTTTTTTAGAAAATGAAAAATTATGTATATTTTAAGAAACAAAACTTGTATAATTTATTTAATTTTACGAAATTCCGTGTTGTTGGAGAATGTTTATGTTTAAACTATTTTCCACATTTTAAACTCGTTTAGTTATTATTAAATTTTGAACTTATTTAATATTTTAAAATTGTTTAGTTATTTATTTTTTCCAAATATTTGAAAAATTATATTTAAACCTAAAATTTTTTTAAAAAATTGTAATCTTTTTCTTATTTATTATAGTTGCATTTAAAGTGTATGATGCACAATTACTATTAACAATTCCTAAAAATGGGTTTTCAACTGTTGTTCCATTCTTTATCAAAATGAATGCGTTGGAATGAATTTTATTTTGCGAAATTGTAATTTTAAGAGAAGAAGCTACATTCTCATACGAATAATATAAATATAGCTTTTTAAAATATTTTTAAATATGCTATAAATTTAAAGCATAGACTATTAATGAAAAATTCGGTAATTTGTATATTGAATCAAATTTTGTGAATTTCATTTAATTACATTTTTTTCTACCATTTTTATAAAATGACAAATAAACTAGGTCTAAAAGGTGTTTGAATCTAGTTTTCTGAGACAGAAATAAGAAATTGAAACTGCCTTTGATTTCTCTATATACGATGAAAATTTAAATATAAAATGATGAAAAAACAAAACAAATTGGATATTTTGTGAAAATTGCGCTAGATGAAAAACAATAAAACAAGAATCCCCCCCCCCCCGAAGACTAAATCCATTTGGCTACCGCTTGTGAGTGAAGAATCCTCGGCGTTAGTTGTATAGACATTTGGGATTTTGTTACGAGATAATGAAACACTCGCTACTAATTCATGAAGAAATCGACACTTAAGACCTTCCTAATGTTGTTTGATTTTATTTGTGGCATTGTTATTACATAACTTATACTACTAGAGTCAAAAAGTTCCCTGTATGGTCCACTACATTAACGCATGTGTCCGTTAGAGGGGAAATATTTGTTTCGGATGTTGGCAGCAATAAAAAGGAAAAACGCAGCCATTTGGAATTCATTTCCTGTACTGCTGTCATTAGCTGAAGATCACTTCTGACAAAGCGAATTTTTCATTCGTCGGATTTTGCAATGCCGTCTTTGGAGTAGCGTGCAAACATCAAATGCTGTGTTTTGCTCCAGAAATTGTTCTAAAACAATATAATTTCTTAGTGCATTGAGCTGGCCGCTCAGGAAATCCCGGTGGGCCACATACAGCCCACGGGCCGCAGGTTGAAGACCGTAGATTCAGACCCTCATCTCCACATTGATAAAGAGTGTATCACATGTGGTGAGCAAGGAAAAACGTAATTGTGACTTTAATCTTTTATGTAAAAATTATGTATAAAATTATGCTCATTCTGCCATCATAAGGTGAGAAGAAATGCAGGATGCACGTTTAAAGAATTCATACACATTCGCACTAAAGCAAAGAACAAGGGAAAAACCTTAGTTCAATATCATCCCGAAACTCCCGGATTGTCCCAGGTATCGCTAGAACGCTGTCATCCAAATGACGAGCATGTTCACTTGCATCAACTAGGGATCGTCACAGCCCCATTGATTCCTTCTGTTACAGCGATGCCTTAAAAACTGTGGACTGCTTCCTTTGCTCAGCCTTGAAAATTACTATCTTCCATTGTTACGAGTCAAAAAGACTTTGATTTTGCGTGAGACTAAATTTTTCTTTTGTAATTCTGTAATAATTATTGGTTATAATAATTACTGGTTATATATCTTTCGTTTTAATTGAAGCAATTGTGTCCACGCTCACCTTCTGAATTGGAAATTTAAAAAAAATATCGTGGACTGTTTATCAGTTTTGGATAAGGCAGTTGATTTTGAAAACCAGTTTTTTTATCAATTACCTTGACATTGATTACGAGCAGCAACAGAGACGTGTAAAGGCATGGGCCAGCTGGGTTGGGGCCTCGTTTCGTTCTCGAATTTGACTTTATAAAATCATTATGCTGATAATTTTAATGGTCAACTATTATTCCCGTACATATTCCACGAAAAACAGGGAATTTCAAACCGTATGT
>BMAO01023234.1:0-150952 GCA_019973975.1 Trichonephila clavata | reverse complement strand
AGATATCATATTTGAAAACGCGTTTCACTCGAAATGTGATTTTTTGAAAATAATCAAACGTGGCCAGTGATTGCTCAAAAAGTTTTGAAAATATTTAACTTAAATATATATACATATATATATATATATATATATATATGTGGGACGGCGTCTAGGGGAAGGTTCGATTTTAATGTTAAAATAAGCACGCAGAGTTAAGATAACTTAATTTATTAATAACACAACTAAAACATTTACTATTTGCAAGGGGTTTTAAATAATTTGAGATAGCACTATACTAATTCCGAAAACACGTACTCTTTCTCAAACAACGGATAGACCGATTTAATCTGACCTGCCTTCGTTCAAGCTTTGGTGCAACTCTCAGTTTTTCCTTTCTGTCCCTTTATAAATACATGACCTCATCGTATCGCGCAGCTAAAACTCACTTGGTTTCGATTAGTGGTGCCATCTCTTACAATAAAAATCAAAAGAAGTAAAAGAAAACTTGCACTCCTTTCCTACATATATACATATATATATATAATTGTGTAAGTTCTGTATAATAGTAAAAGTGTTTTAACCTTCAAATTTATCAATTACTATTTTATTACAAAATTTACAGTCCCTTATGTGAATGTAATCACTGTTTTTTTTAAGCAAATTCATATAAAAACTAAGATAAAGTGCTCTACTTTTTGTAAAAATTAAAATATCTCTTATCCTGAAGGTGGTTTCGACAATGAATAACATAGCAACACATCAGAATTGAAAAATTGAAAATTTGTTCATAAATCTTTGGTACAAAATGGGCCACGTTTATGTTATTTTTTTCGTTAATTTTTTTCATTTTTTTCTATTTTAGTTATAATAATTTCTTTATCTCTTCTTAATTTTAGCATATTTTTCTTAAAATGTACTAAAAAAATCTAAAAACAACCAAAAAAAATCCATTTATCTCCAGTTTTTTTTTTTAAAAAGCTGTCGCGACCAGTCGGATACCTTAAGAATTTTAAGATTCTTTTGAATTTCCACAAAAATGTTAGTGCAAGATGAAATATTTTGTAAAGAAGGGAGGAAGAAATTTGTCTCTCTTTTTAGACTTTAGAATTAATTCATAATAATTATAAATATAAATCTTAGAATACCTAGCTTTCATCTTGAATTACAAAAATTTTATTTACATCCCTTGCATTTACGTTAATGATTATGAAATTATTAATCAAAATTTGATTGTGTATGAAAAATTCAAAAACACGTTACTGCACATAACCCACCATCACAATCTGGATAATAAAAAAATAAAATTCTTGTTTCTCTTCTTGCCTTCTTCCCTTTGCTTTCTCTCTTTGAGTCGCAAATAATGCACTGAGGTATTGAAGTAGTTTTCTTCTGTGATGGAGAATGTAGTCAACAAAGTGTCTTTCAGACAAGCGTGAAAGGGGTGTTCAGCAGAAGGACGTCCACTTTTTGCAGAAAATTCCACAGAGTGGCACTTTTAAATTATTAAAAACCATAAAAATCACATGTGAAATAATTCGGAAAAAATTATTGTCCGGTGTAAGTTTTCGCAGTACCCGATCTGCATTCGGGATGAGCCAGAATTGTACATTTCGCCTTCCCGAGCTCAGCTCGTGAAAAGCCTGGAAGAGGTTAAAACGACTACAGTAAGCACTAGGACTGTTATGTTTTACAAATGCATCGGAATAATATTTTAGATGATTTTTGAAAACGAATTTAAAGTATCCGGCTACTTGCGACTACTTTTTTTTTAAAAAAGGGAGATATGTTGATTTTTTTTTGTAAATTTTAGATTTATTTGGTGTATTTTAAGAAAAAAATTCTAAAATTGAAAAAAGAAAAAAAATCATTATTTTTAAAATGGGAAAAAACTGATGAAATTTACAAAAAAATTACATAAACGGGTCCGGCTCTGTGCAAAATTCTTATGAACAAATGCTCAATTTTTCAATTTTGACATGTTACTTTGTTATTCATGTTTGAAGTGACCTTCAGGATAAGAGATATTTTAATGTTTACAAAAAATAGAGCACTTTATCTTGGTTATTAAACGAAGTTGCTTAAAAAACAGTAGTTATATTCACATAAAGGACTGTAAATTTTGTAATAATACAGTGATTTACAAATCTGAAGGTCAAAATAATTCTGCTATTATACTGAACATACACAAAAAGTTTCAGTAAATTATTTTCAAAACTTTTTTTCAGAATCCTTGTCCCCGTTTAAACATTTTCTAAAAAAAAACACATTTCATGTAAAACACATTTTAAAGTGTGCAATACTTTTTTCTAAGTAATATTAATAGCTACATACAGGTTTAAAATTCCCCAGATTTATACGTGACGCCTTCCTTTTTGTCAGATAATGCACAGTTCCTTTTTTTAAGTCTTCTGAGTTTTTTCCCTTGTTTTTTGTAGTTGCCAATGAATGTCTCTCCGAGTCGACAATTCTTTCATCAACCTTTGAAACTCCCTTCACAATGAAACAACCCATTAGGATGTGTAAATGTTCCAACAAGGAAAAAATCACTTTGGATCCATCATTGACCTGTAATACAGCTAAGAATGTGCCAAATTGTAATGCCATAAGTTCAACAAAAGTTTCGTTTGGGATTATGCTCCACAAAACGCCATTAAAACTTTCATCGGCATTTTGGGTCTTTCCATGTAAAATTTTTCAAGAAGTGATTAGTCGCATAAATCCATGTAGGTGGTTTTCACCGTGTTCAATACAGCAGTTTGTAAGCCAGGTGTTCTCTGTTTATGCCGTTTTCCTTCTTGCTTAACCTTTTGCTATTTTCACCATGTATCGAATACAGAAGGGCATTGTCCATGCATGATTTTTTTTGTCAGTGGAGCAGCAATGAAAAAATGCAGCAATGACAGCAGTCTGCATGTTAGACAATGTCGACATTACTTCGAATTGCAATTCCAAAATAATTTTGAAGTGTGTTGATGAATTTGTCGGTCAATTTGCCTTTCCCACCTAAGCCTTTTGTAGTTTTTTTCAGCGTTTGTAAACGAGAACCAACTCTATTCTGCACATGTTCTATGCACTCATATTTAATTACGCTATCAATACCATACATGTCTTTCACATTATTGAATGCCTTTCAATCCCCATCCCCGTAGTAAGACTTATATAGTAGAGCGTGGTTTGCTTCGGACCTTTCAAAAATCATATAAGCACCGACAGTTTCCGTATTAGACGCTGATCCTTTGTTAGTTTTACAAAAATGTGACATTACGCATTTTTTGGAGGGTCCTGATGTTTTTTCGGTGTTTGTACACACTCGGCAATATTGACTGAGCACTTCAATGTCTAATATTTTTCCAGAGTCCACAGAAATTGCCGAAACACATGCATTCAGTGAAGAGTTGCCACGTTTTTGCCAAGTATTATCCATACTAACGCCACACTCATTTGAACATTCCGCAATGGACTTTGCTGACTCCAACATAGAACTGTTTGCAGCTTGTGACATAGCATGCAGCAACTTAATTTCATGTTGTATGTTTGATGAATAAGGAATATTCAGCATACTAAACAGTTTCTTTCAGCTGAAAATCCCTTGTCAATAACTCTCATTCCAAAGACGAGAAGAAGGTTTATAATATTTAAATTATTCATCTTTGATGTAAAAGTGAATCCTTTAGAGAATGAAGAGTTCTTACACTTGAGACACAAAACTGACTGCAAACCATGTCTTGAGTCTTCAACCAAGTACAGTTCTTGATTATAACAAACAGAACAAGAAAGAATAGTGAATATTGATATCAGTATTTCGGTGTCGAAAACCATGTTACTAGAAAGAGTTCCTAAATCAACATCAAATAAAGCGTCACTTAAGTCTCTTCCCAATTTTTCTGAACTAATACTTCCATCACTAACTTTCTTTTGAGAAGTGAGGGAATTCCCATTAAACTTTCGCTTCTTCTGACGTAACTTTCATCCATGTCCCATGGCAGAAATTTAAAGAATAATTAAAAAGCAATTTTATCAAATACGAAAATCAAAATGAACCTATTTCAGTAAAAACTAGAATGGGAAAAAGTTAGCCCTAATATCCAACATTAAGAAGTAATTAAACAAATATCCTGAATTTGCCAGAATTGGAAACTCATTTTATAAACAAAAATAAGTGAGGCTTCATAATAGCTTTTAAACAAAGTATTAAAATATACTTAACTTAAAAATTTATTTTTGAAAAAGTGGAAAGAAATCGAAAAAACTTTCAGTTTTGGTTTTGGAATGCCACTTCCGGTCGGCAGTTACCAATCGGAAGTGTCATCTGCTTTCATTAAAATAGTCGTAACTTTTGTTCTAGTGAACGAAAAACAAAAATTTGGTCTACAAAATAAAATCATAAAATGTTCGTCAATTTTTGACCAAAACTCCGATTTTAGGGTAGTCGGATACCTTAAGAAATTTCCTGTAAATTCCGGTGTATAACGTGCACTTTTAACACAAAAAATAAGATTGAAATTTATCGGTGAGCGTTATACTCCGGGTATAAAAATGATGGCTTTAAAAAAAGATAGAGCATAGAAAAAAAAATTGACTCCAACAACTATCGAAATACTGTTTATATAAAAGAAATGACATCTATTTGGAACTTATATAGGTTTGAAGTGATTAAATTATCCTGTCTTAACATGTTTTTATTAACTCTCTTTCTTGTTTGTCCGGTTGGAATATTGTAACTGATTTTAAACTAACTTCCCGATGAGCTAGAAACTTAAAATTTGAACCATAGCTCACAAAAGTAGATGGCAATGCATCAAAATGTGAAAAAAAAGTTCTAGTCTCGAACCCGGGCCCCCTAAGAGGAAGGCCGCGATTTCGACAAAATGCACCATAACTCCGAAACTTACACGAATTTACACAAACAAAGACCACCTGTAGAAAACACGGGTCGAGTTGGTCTACGTATACAATTTCGTGTCTCTAAGGTCAAAGAGAGGCCCCCAGGTTACCATGTTTTTTCATTAACTCGCTTTCTTGTTTGTCTGTCCGGGTGGAATTTTGTAAATGATTTTAAACTTACTTCCCGATGCACTAGAAACTTAAAATTTGGACTCAGTGGAGCACACACAAGGGGGAGGGGGACCTGGGCCGGAGATTACGGTAAAAAAATTAGATATATGACCTTCCTTTCTTTTGCCTCAAAATATTTAATATATTATAGATGTCATGCAATTTTTTATCTGGAATTCTGATCTCTTTCAACATCAGGAACCGTTTACTAATTGGTAGATCGTGTAAAAAAACCATGCTGTGCCACCGGTGTCATCCGGAATTTCCCTCTCCCTTAGAGGGAAAACATTCTTGAATCAGGTTTAGGCAACAAAAGCTGTGTATAACTCCCTTTCCAGATTGCGGTGGAACTACTCGAACATACAATATGTAAGTGAAAAGAGAAATCAGTAATGTAATTTCCTTTTTTTCTTCACTGAAAAGATTGCAAAATGAAATGTCATAATTCTTTGTATTATTGGGTAAGATAAATATCTTTGAATGATTTTAGGCAATTGCATAAAAAATAGCAATGCACCTTTTTATAAAAATGGGAAAATCTGCAATCCGTCATTTGTTGTAATCAGGTATGTATTTATAACCAGCAACTTCACAATACGACGAGATTTTTATCCGCAGTTTCCTGAAAGTAAGTATTTGTTGTTATATTAGAGATAAATTTCTTTCTTGTTAAGACATACTACCGTAAAAGTGTGAATCTTCATAAACATTGACATGTTTTATTTATTAAAATATCATCTGATAAAAAGATATACTCTAAATTAATTTTTTATCAGGTTTCCCTGGAACTATGGTTGAATTTTATACAATTGAAATACTAAATATAAAATTTCAAACACACACATTATAGCCTTACAAAATTTTAAAAAATCTTGTTTAATTAATTTAAAAAGTAATTCATCTTACTTTTTTATATATTGTCCGTGATATTTATTTGATTTATAATTTTTATTTTGCTATATTTTGCTCTTAAAAACGAAACTTCTCCGCGGAAGTTTACATATTCCCGTTTTACAAGTAATTTTTTGTGTGTCTATTTTTTTAAATTATTTCTTTCAATTTCTCAAATGAGTAGATATGAGTCCAACATAAAATTAAACCTGCTTAAAATTGGTATTTCAAAAAAAAAAAAAATGCCAGTTTTTGTTTTTAATTTGGAAGCTCCAAAAGAATACATTTCTTCAACAGGAGTTATAAATATTCTTTTAACTAAGTGAACTCTGACCCTTCCTAGATATCGAAAGTATTCTAAACAAACCGAAAGTCAAAAAAATTAGTCTGTTATAAATAATTATTTATCCGGTAAAATATTGGAAATGCTCTAATTTTATTTTAAATATTGTTCTGATATGAAATCTAAAAAATAATATTATTGACGATGATAAATCAACTAATTTACCGATTGGTGGAGAAATTGTATATTATTGGATGGTTTAGATTAATAAGAATTTCTAATTCCGTTTGAAAAATGTTTGACTTCAGTTTCGTTTTGTATTAATATTTGTGTTTGTGAATGAAAATTTAATTATTAAAAAGGAAAGAATTTCGAGCATCAAAAATTAAGCAATAAATATGAAATTTGTTCTTCAACCAACTTGAGGGTAATGTATGATGTAAATTTGTTCTTAAAAATTAATTGCATCAAAATAAGTCAACTAAACATATACTGTAACGTTTGTGTCAGTTTTCAGTAGATCAGCTTTATTACTCAGCCAAATCACTGCCAGCCCTAGGAGCAGCCACTGATTCTAGTACTTATGGAAATATAATTCATTCTAACAATATGTGATATCCAATAACATAAAAATAAACTAACCACAACGAAGCCTATTATTCAATTGAGAATGGAACCACTACTATTGTCTGACTTAATTTTTCTAGAATAATTGGTGACTAAATATTTATATTTTTAAGAATTTCCAACGAAGATATTTTTTCCTCCGATTAAAGAAGTTTCTAAAAAGTATGGCATCTTCTAACTAGAAATTGGTTAAGTTTATTTTATAAATATTAATTAATTTTATTTATATTTTACCGTAAGCTACTTTGTTCACCTTCTGGACTTCAAAATGTAATTTTTTTACTTGTATTCCTGAAAGAATTCCTTAAATATTGCTGTGTTGATGATAATGCCACCTGTCTGGCGGTAATAGATAGAGACCCAGGAAATTCATCTCGGCTAAGTGCTAAATGTACACATGTCGTTAGGCGTAGCTTTGAACACCATAAAAATGGCATTACGATTTGGATCAGTTCCACCCCAATTTTGAGGGAGAACACCCTGAAAGGAGTGAGGAGCCTCCCTTTTTCGTTCACTACCCTCACAAGAAGGCTTATACATCGACGGCTATTTAGAGAGAATAGCTCATTGCTGCACAGGCAGTATACATTTACAAACAGCTATGCCTTTTACCGGACTCGAACCCAGGCCCTACGGCACAACAACCAGCGTCACTGACCACCATACTAGATGGGAGGCTAGATCATTATATAACTGTAGCAGTCCACTTAGGTCCTAATTAGGATGTACTACTATATGAAAAGACACTTCTACAATGATGAATTAACCTGAATTTTGATTCCTCAATGAGAACAGTTTTTCATCGATCCCTCCTCCAAACCTTGATGTTATTTCAACCAGTTTTTTTTTTCTAATAGGCTGCGTATCGGCAAATAAAAGCCGTATCACAAGTAATTTTTCATGCAATTTTTTGGCCCAACTTTCCACCGAATTAGAGCGGTGAAGGGTTACCGTAAACAAAACGACATGCTCTGACGTCAGCCGAGCTCTTTCTCCACATTGAAATAGTACTCGCCGATTTTTTGCTTCGAAAACGACTATTCGATATTATTTATTTTACTTCGCTTGCGCTTTTTTGTTGATGGGGGTAAGCAGAAATGGAGCATCTTTCTGTTTAAAATATTTCAATCCATTAAAATGTTGTACACCATTAACTAACATGGTTACCGCCATTTTGTTTATGACGTAGGGTGCCGAAGAACCCCATTAGCTGGAATTCCAAGCAAATTTTTCAGCTCACTAGCAAAAAATAGTTCGAAAGCCATTACTATAGCAATGGGGTAAAAATTGCACGAATTAGTCCAAAAATTGTTCCAAACGTGTACGTGTGATAAGACCTTAAGCCCTTGCAGACACGGCAAGTCTCCAAATGTAAGAGCCATTTCATGGTGGCACCATCTAATGGCGGCCCTCGATACCAAATTTTAACACTTGAAGCAATTTTAATTCAAGCTCTCATCGGATGTAAAAATTGCCATAAATAATTTTGCTGAGATTACCACCAGTCAAATTTATCTTCAAGGAATCTTTTACACAACACATGATCATATGGCATGCGTACCTAAAATTTTTCACATCCAGAAAATATATCGACTCCAGTCGGGATCGAACCCGGAGTCTTGGGCTTATGATGCATGAACGCTACCCCTAAGCCACCAAATATGATCAGTATATCAGTTTCTAGTGTTGCTCAGGAAGGAATTTATCTTCCTATGGTTGCACAAAGTTCACAAGACAACTAAGTTTTTGCATTTTTTTATGAATTAAATTGAATAGATTTTGTGAAAAAAATTGAATGCAACTTTATTTCAAATTCAAATAAATGCACAACTATTTTGAATAAGAAATAAAAGAGTTTATATATGTTTAGTGTTATTCATTAAATCTTTAAGTTTGCAAGTACAATGGCATTTTAAGGCTCTACATGTAAATGCAAATAAAAACATCTGGCTATGTACTAAATTTTATTAAAGTAAATTATAACTCGAGCAGTAGTGCACATAAAAATTTTTCAAGGGTGGTGCTCATGGTTTAAATTCCCCCAATTCGTTTGATACCTTAAGACAACATCAATTGATTCTTCTGAATTTTTAACAAAAAACAGTAAAAAATACATTATTGAATTAATAATTAGCATTAATTTATAAAATAAATTAATTACAAGTACTTAATTAAATTTTTTCGTTATATATATATATATGTATATATATATAGGATTTTCATCAATCAAAAGAAATCAAGGGAATTTGGGGGGAGGTCTCCGGACCCCCAGGACACCCCCTTGTGTGTGCCACTGAACTTGAGGCTTTCTTGTAACAGTAGAAGTAAAAAAAGTAATATTTAATATATAATAAGTATATTAAAATATGTTTTACTCTGAATAGTTTGTTTTCAAATGAGATTAAAATATTTTAATACCCTTCTATTTGAGTTCACAAATCTGTACTAATTAATATTTACAATTTAGTTTCCAATTATTTTATTTTACAGATGTCTATGAAATTGCTGTTTGGATTAATTTTAAAAAAGTCTTGAATGATGCCTCACACTTCCAAGAAAGTATTTTTTATGAACAATTACAATGAGATATAGGATAACAACTAGAAATTAAATAGCTTTTATTATTCAAATGTTGAAGTTCAAGACTAAGCAAATGTAACATATATTATGCTTCATATCTGATGATATTTCGGATATGAATTTTTCTCTTCACTTATAAAATTATATATATAAAAGGATTTATTTTAATAAAGATTTCCTGCTAGAATCGGAATTTTTTTTTTCTATTATCCAAATAAATTTGAGCATGATTTTTTACATTTTATGTTTTAACTGAGTAGTTAAATTTTCATGGTAAAAATGTGTTTCTTTATTAAACCTTTAATCTTATTATCATTTTTATTCAAGCTTTTTTTCCTGTATATGTTACAAAAATAGAATCGCTCACAATCTTTTTTTTTTTTTATCATAATTGTTTTCATAATCACGAAACTTTTTTTTAAAGTTTTGAACTAAAATTTAACTTTTTTTTCCCTTTTAATTTTCCTTTCTTCCATTTCCTTCCTTTCTGTGTCTTCTCATGAAATTACTGTTACATGTTGTTTATATCAACCTTGTGATTCTATTTCAAAGTCATTCTTTAGATATAAAAAAATTGTTAAAACTTTAAGAAGAAACAAAGTTTATCTGTACAGTGAGTGAATTTTTATTTATGTCGCTTAAAAAAGCCACATGAGTGCTATTGGCAAAGCACTTCATCTTGAACCATGATTAAATAACAAGAATGCCACCTGAGTTGACCTCCTCCCTTTCCTAACTTCTACACTACGCTAACGGGAATACGTTGTGTTTCGAATAATTTAATTTGCATCAGCTCCCTCCACTGTAGTCGGATGTTGAGCAGCATTAGGCTCAAACTGATGACATGCCACGCCTTGACCATTACTCTACCGTGGCCAAGTGTATCAGTAGAAGAAATCGTATTGTTAATTGAGCTTTATTCCACTGTTTTAAATTAATCTATATTTGATTTCGTTTTTAACATTCATACCTTTTTACTCTAATTAATAAGCTTACTCTTCAAGAACTTTTTGCAAGACTTCTTGATGAAGAATTTATTTATATTTATGTATAAATGATAAATTTTTATAAATTACTTTTTTGTTTCTTGAACGAAAAAAAATGAACTTATGCTGTCCTTTGTGCATTAATATTACCGTACATATTTTTATTGTTTTGTAAATTAACTTAATTATAATAAAATATATACATTGGTCATTGAAATTAGAGATCGGTTTTTAAGTCAAATAATAGTGATTTACAAAAAAGAAATTTTGGCAAGTGTATATTTTTCCAAAAGAAATAATTTAAATTTTATTTTTAGCGAATAGCGAAAGAAAAATAACTCATTAATTAAAAATAAAAATATATATATAGATAGATTTACTATATATTTTTAATAATCAATAGAAAAGAGCTCAGCAAAAGATAGCATTTAATCAAAATAATAGAAGCTATCAATTATCAAAAATAGCTGTAGCTCAGCAATTTAGCGTTCCAAAAGGGAAAGTTCAGTATTTTAAGTCAGACTGAAAAACACAAATCCAAAAAGTTGTTTAAAAAAACAACCTCTTATCAGTTTTTAAAATTATTTCTGAATCTAATTAAAGATAAACATCACATGCAATTCTATATTTTTAAGAAAAACAATGATTTGTGATCTATATCATATTTTTTCAAGAAAGAAATGTGGGTAGCATAATTTTTAAAGTTTGAAATTCAGCGATACGTATGCAAATTGTGATATTTTACGAAATTAATGTAGATAAGCCTTATTCAAAGAAATAATAAATTTTTCTCGTATATGAGAAGAAGAAATATAGAAAAATTCTTGTAATAAAAATAAATATTGTGAGATTATTAAAATTTTATGTATGCGTGTGTGTTCAAGACACAATGATGTATGTTCACAAAACATATATAGAGATATATATGTATGTTTTAAAATATATCACACAATAGCTTGCTTTAATCATAATAAAAATAATTCATAAACACGTAAAAGAAAGTAATGCCACAACATTTTTATTATATAATAAAAACACATTTTTCCTATAAAAAAAATTACAAAATATCTACTTAATAATACTTTTTTAATAATTCACAGTTTTCCTATTCATTTGTAACATTTTCAATTTATGAAAACTTCATGAAACTTCTTCCCAATGCTAATGACTTAGCTTTTCGTAAAAACTATATGAACTATATTCGTGAACAATATATAATGTGTTATTTTGTTTATAATTCTTTTTTTTCTTTACTCAATTTCATCCGTCAAATTCATATTTTCTAATAGCAGACACCTGAGCCATGTCACTTCCGTGTTCTTCATTTCCGTTTCCTTTTACAGCTTCATTCCGTGTTTTTGTTTAATATTTTCATCTCTCTTCTATTTTTATGAAGTTATCTTCATAATGGAAAACTCATAATCGATAATTTATCAAAAATTCGTTTAATGTGTATCTTATTATATATCTATAAATATAATTCTGAAATTTCCCCCAAGCAAAGAATATCTTAACTCGTATAATTATCATAAATGTAATAGTATTAGGCAGTGAAAAGTTTCAATTAAAGTGACATTATAGATAAATATATAATTCCAGCACTGAATGAATATGCTGCCTAATCAAAACGTTGCATTATAAGCAATTCATTAAAATTTCAATAATCTGTTTCAGAATCATTACAGAAGAGAAGATTGCAATGAATTTTTAAAAAAGAAGATTTAAAATGACTTCAGATTTATTTTTATCCTGTTTTCTTGCAATAGTTTTGCTGTCGCATTTTTTAGATGCCAAATCTTACACACGAACACCCACATCTACCAATGAAGCAAGAATTTCAAAGAATGGTGAGAAAACATTGTTTTGAATTTACTTTATTCGATAAGTAAAAACTGCTTTCGATGGTATTTTATTTGCTTAAAAACTAAATATTTTCCGATTTTGGTAAAAGAAAAAAAATTCGAATTTACTTTGTTATTGTGTTTTGTTAGAAAATGCAGGTTGTGAGGTTTTGTCATTCTTGTAAAAAATTTCTTTGTCTAATTTTTTTAATTTATTTATTTATATTTTTTTATAGTAAACTTTCCCCATATCGTAATTGAGTCTCAGATTATATTGCTGATATTGAACGCTGCATTGAGATCGCTGATATTGATAACAGAGTTTAACATCTGCCCATAAAAAAAACCGTAAACTGTTTTGTTTAGTGAGTGAGTGTTTATTATCGCAGCACTATAAGGCAACACGTGGGCTTTGGGCGACGGACCTCGCAATTTTAAAAACTGTTTGCTTAATATCAAAATATTTTTCTTACACTAAATAAATGTATTCTTGGAAAAAGCAAATGAAAAAGTAAAATTCCCGTTTCCACTTTACTAAATTCATATTATTTTACAGATTTATTTTCGATAAAGTAAAAGATGAATTTAGAAAGGATTCGTGTTCCTTTTCCCCATTATTTTTGAAATTTCAATTAAGGCTTTTGAATAATCAACTGTGTTTGTACTATTCTTTAGGTAATTAGTGCGTAGTAAATTAGTAAACTGCGTAAATTTAGATATTAATTAGGAAGAGATCTAAAACAACACACTGTTTCTCGATTTCTCTTGAATGGTGTTTAATTCCTTCTAGAACCTCTTAAGCAATTCAGACATGAAGTTATTTTATCTCTCCTTTTTAAAAATATATAAATAATGCATGTTTTTTTAAAAAAGTTATGGAATAATAAACGTTACACTGACAGAGAAAGAAATTGATTAGCAAAAATAAGATGCTCGAAATTATACAGATATTTGACAAAATATACTAAAAACTTCATTTTATTCTCATGTTTTGAAACATATTTAAATGAAGAAAATGAAATTTACTGCAGATATGATAACGAAAAGGATGATTCAGCAGAATATTTTGGTTTCACTAAGTGAGAACGAGATGCAAACATCCGGGTCTACATACGTCACCATAATTATTACCATTGACAACATAAAAACCATGAACAACTTTATTAACGTAAGCAACGTAAAATCCTTTAGAAATGACTGGGGTATTTTCCTCAATTCTATAAATGTATCACTTCAAGTGCTCATTATATTTCTGTGTACAGTAGAACGTCGTTTATCCGAACGTTTATTATCCGGAGCGTCAAATATCCGGACCAAACTCCGGATGCGGTTTCGAACAGTGCAATGCTCAACAGTTGTTTCGCGTGAGGTCAAAAGTGACGGGAAAACCCAAGGTGAGGGATAATTGGGGAATTTCAATTGTGTGATTTGGTAAACATCTGGGCGGAATATTAGGTAAGTTTGTTTCCAAGTGAGGGGTGTATGCGTGTTCTTTTGTTGAGTTTTGTTGATGTAGAAACCTGGATGGTATACGATATAGAAGACTGCGGATTTCAAATGCTAAATGATGACGAGATTCTCATTTCCGTGCAAGAAGAATCCAACCCTATCGACAATTAAGCGGATGAAGACGAGGACAACAACAACAACGGAAGTAACAAGGGCCAATCAAATACTGACGCATTTCTGCGTTAAAGACAGCTATGGAGTGGTACGAACAACAATTAGAGTGCTGTCTTACTCAACTACTGCTGCTCAAGAGAATCAGAGACCTTGCAGCGAAAAACGAAGGTGTACAATGGTACAGCGAAAAATAAGTGATTATTTTCCACAATCAACGTAAAATTGCGACATTTTGCATCTACTTTGCTTCTTCTTCAAGCACGTTTCCCGTATGGGATGATTTTCAATATTCCTATAGTGTTCTCAATATTCGTATACTGCATGGATTGCATTCGGTTTTCGGTTATCCGTACGGTGTCCGGTCCCAATTGATTCGGATAAACGACATTCTACTGTATGTGTATTATACTAAATTTATGATTTAATGTAAAATATTATCTTAGACATCACTAAAATTATGTAGAATTCTCAAATGACTTTAGGTCTTCCAAAATAAATTTTAAACTAAAAATACAGTCAGGTCTTTATTGAACGCAGTCGCTAAATTTTGAAAAAGTTCGTTTTGGGGAAAATTCGTTGAATAGAGGTTCAACTTATTTAACGAATATTACTTATTATACTAATTATAAACCACATAAAACAAATTTTAAATTCATAAAGTGTATATACTATTAAAAAAAATAATTATTTCCCCTTTTATTCTTTGTAATCCATATCTACTTTTTCTATACAGCTTGCCCATCAAAACGAAATCTAGAAGGAAAACAAGGAATGAACTTGCCTAGAAAATACTTTTTACATTAAAATTAATAAATTTTATTGATTTTTTTAAAAAAATTTTTTATTTATAGGTAATTTTAAACGTACCTTATTTTATAATATGTAATTTTAAGCTTACATGCGCCTTTAATTAAATTACTCATAAAATCTGTTAATTTTATTTGAGTTTTTTGTTTGAAAAATAACGGTAATTTTATTGCTGTAGTTGAGTTAAACACCTGGTAAATTCAGTTCAAAGTCATTGATCCCCGTAAAAAATGTCAAAAGTGAGAATAATATGAAATGTCCAGAAATATTTTTAAAATATGCAGAAAGAAAAAAACGCGAATCACAAGAAAAAAGTTAGCTAAATTATTGCGAACGGAGACAGAAGAGAGTGTTGAAAGAAGATTTACGAGCAGGTGACATTTGACCCAGGAGAGCGCCTGTGGTTTCTCTTCTCGCCTGTGGCAACTGGGGGAGGTGACACGCTCCGAAGGAGGAAAAGAGAGGATTCATCTAGATGCGATTGGACGGAGGAGTCGGCATTTTGAGCGTTCGCGATAATATTTAACCTTTTTTTATGCATCCATATAAATAGCTTAATAAATTTTTATTTAATTCAGAAACGCCGTCGCCACATCTTTTGTTGCAGACTCAGTTTACTGATTTGTAAATGTGTTCTATTTTGAGAATCTAATTTTATATTGGACATAAATAGTAAATGCTCTTCGCTTTTCAGAGATTATTTTACGAAGAAAATACTAAAATGTAAGTTGGGGAGTGGTCCTATGTGTTGCTCTCAGGAAACCAGACGAGGTTGTTGACAAAACAGTTTTTATTTTCTATCTCTGTTGCTCGGGGCGTATGTCGGAACACAGTGATGGGTACCGTAATTCCACGCTCTCACTCGTCTGGTCTCCCACACCACACACTGAAAACCTCAACTCTCGTTTTTCTTAATACACTTATTTACCGCCAGGCGGCGCCCACTGCGCATGCTCGAACAATGTTCTTGATTCCAGGAAAAAGTTCGCAAACAGAGAAATTCCCAAAGCAGAGGTTGGTAAAACCGATGGAGATCCGGCGGCATTTAAAATATCTTTCGTAATTTCTTTCACTGTTAAATAACCTCTAGAAATAACATTAAAAATTTTACCATATTTGCGTTTAATAACTTTATTTTTGGGGCTAAATGCAGCTTTTACCTGAATAAACGTAATGTAAATCCAATTTAGTCATTCAAAAAAAGTATATATATGTCGTGATTTCGAGTCAATACCAAGCCATTTGGTAAAAACGGTTTTTATTCAACGAAAACATTTCGGCATCTGATTCTAAGAGAGAAATGGACACTCGTTAAATATAAGTAGATGGTTCTACTTAGGCAGATGTTTCTCAAGTACATTTCTTATTGAAGAGATATATTTAAATGTTAAGCATGACACGAGGTAAAGAATTAATGGTCGGGGATAAAAGTTCTGTTTAGGCCATATGTTCTTCAACAAGACGTATATAATCAATTTAATACTTGAAGATGTAATGGAATATAAAAGTTAAAAGTGGTATAGGAATTTAATTTTACATCTTATTTAATTATCCTTTTATATATATATATATATATATATATATATATATATATATATATGAATTCTTTTCAAGAATTTTCATTGTTAAGATTGTGACACAGTTATTTCATTCAAACAATTTCAAACATACTTATCGCCATCATAAGCAAAGAAAAAAAACATGAAAAAAACTATTATCTAATTCGCATTATACAATTGCAAAATTATTGAATGTTTTCTTTGCTTGCTGCTTGTCTCTAAATATTTTAGTGAAATAAAGGTGAATTATTCAGTGATCAAAACAACAAAAAATACCACAATATAGTTAATTTTAAAATAAGTCATCAGGGTATCCATTCAATATTTCAGTTTATTTTAGCAGAAAATCCATAGCTTCATCCCAGCTGCGCTACTTAAATGCTTTATTTAACAATGTTTCAGATTTAGGTCAACCTCTTATTTTGACCCCCTACATTGAGAATGGACAAATTGAAGAAGCTCGTTCTCTCAGCAAAGTTGGAAGGTTGCCCCGTGTACCCCGCAATATTCCAAGTTACAGTGGATTTATTACCGTCAACAAAACATACGATAGTAATATGTTTTTTTGGTTCTTTCCCGCAATGGTAAGTAATG
Source organism: Trichonephila clavata (assembly GCA_019973975.1). NCBI lineage: Eukaryota > Metazoa > Arthropoda > Arachnida > Araneae > Nephilidae > Trichonephila > Trichonephila clavata. The sequence goes on along the minus strand of BMAO01023234.1, from coordinate 134,124 downwards.
CTTTAAAAATTATATAAAGAAAATCTATGTTCGCAAAATGCATCCGAAGTTTGTTCGAGCTTTAAAAATTCATAAAAAAAAGAGAAAGAAACGAAAAAGAAGTGAGATTTGCAAGAAAGAAATCAGAAGAGATTTTGATTAGAGGCAAAACTATGTTTAAGTAAATATGTCACGGGTAGAGGGCGCTGACAATTCAAAACGCAATGTACAGATCAACAGTTCGCTTCGTTGAACTATTAAACCATTCTTGCAATAATAGTTGTTTAACACATCTCCAGAAAATTGTCTAACACATTAAAGCGGTCGTGTGATCTCTCTACCACGATCAATCACTCTGTCCTCACTGAAAGTAGTCAATTGGAATCGATTTACTGGATTGGAATAGTATGGAGGTGCACCATTTTGCATGAAGCTTTTGATAGTGTTTGGTTCCTGCTTATATCTGAACCCTCTCCTCTACCTGTAAGCCCGGCTAGAGGTGTGAGAGAAATAGAATAAACCACAGACATGATTTCAATCTAATAAATTTATTAATTCCTATTATTAATTAGACACAATTAAATTCTAATTAAGGTAGATGATATTTAGCAGAGCGCGGAGGTGCGATTCTATAACACGGGGATACTACTACAGACCCTCAAATGAATCTAAGACAGCTTAAATAAGCTTAAGTATAACTACATTGCACACTAATTTAACTAGCTTCTACTTAATCAAACGCACAGTACCTGAACTTTTTATGCATCGGATCCTACACTGGAAACTTGCAGGAGATCTCTTCCGCTTGCTCAATATCGTTGGCTTCACGCTCTGTAAATTTTAACTAATTTCACTCGTTTTCAATCTTCAAATAACTACTAACTAGCGGACTTTATGTTAACTCCTACTTGCACACTCCAACGTATCAACTTCAGCGTGCCAACTCCAACGTGTCAACAACTACATGTTCACAACTACGAGTCAACTCACGAACTCGCGAAAACCGAATTTATATAATATACCTCATTTACATAATCACGTTTTCTTACTCGATGAAGTTGGTTGAAATAAATATTTTCCTTAAGGAGAAATGAAGGGATTAGTAGAGCCGCCTATAGAACCATCACAACTCCTTCCGAGAAGAAAACGTTATTTCTCCGAGGGTCTAAACAACCCGATAGAAATTACGTTAAATACTCTTAACACATGAACATTATACAATTTCCATATTGACACAAATATGGCAGACCTTATATCCAATATATACAGTTTCATATCAAAACAACCTTCATCTGGTTTAAATTTTTAAAAAACTCCCAATCAATCGCGCTGCACTGTTAATGTTATTGTTAGTTATCCAAATTACGTCGCGTCCCGAAACCAGATAATACTTATACATTTAATATTTACACACAAAAAATATATACACTATCAAACATACAATTATTACAAAAAAACAATACAAGTAATCTCACATATAAAGCCATGTCTTAATTTGTAGCAAAACAAATGCAATCAAACAAATGTTTTCCACAATTTGGAAAAATTTTAAATACAAAAGTTCTTTTTCAAACAATACGAAAAATACACACATCGCAGTGACAACTTTAGTACACTTTAAATTTTACAAAACAAAAATTTAGACTAGCCCACGTGAAAAATACTTCTAACTGTCTGTCAGAGGGGGGGGGGACAAATTAGAATTATACAACTTGGCCATTCTTATATCCATTCTGCATAGGCTCCGTCCCCGGCCACAGCTTCGGAACTGGATGACCTTGTAGTAAGGCGATCTTCCATCCACTCCAACCTCCTGGGTCTCCTTTGCTCCATGTCTGTCTGTTGTAGTTGATTAGTCCCTTCAGGGCCTTCCTTTACTGCTGGGGGATTTTGCTCTTGGCTGCTTGCTATGTCGACTCCGAAGATTATATGGGCAGTGTCTTTTCTGCTGGACTTGACGGTACCTGTTGATTCTGGAATGTCTAACCTACTCTCTACGTGAAGGGTCTGGGATTGCTTTGTTGACATCAGATTGCGATTCGCTGTCCTCTTTCTTGACTCTTTTTATTGATGGACGAGACGGCGTGGAAGAGGCTACTTTTCTCTTGATCCTGGATCTTGGTGCCTGCGGTCTCCTTTTTTTCTGCTGCATTTCCACCCAAGATGCTGGCATCTCTCTCTTTTCTCATGCTCTTCCATGATCTGCCTTCTCTTCCTAAAATGAGTCGTATTAGCCTTCGAAGAAACAGTTTGTCGTGAATCGAAACCACCCATCAGACTACCATCTCCCCGTCTATCATTAAATATTTCTGGACGTGTAGGCGGACTTAAAGGATCACAAGACATAATTGAAAATCACTATATTTATTGATTCTTTTTAACACTGAATATATAAACATACAATTCAAATTTAAGAGAAACAAAATAAAGTGGAGTACGAAAAGGGGAATTATTACTAGCAGAACAACAGAATCGCAACTGAATCCACGAAAGCTTAAACAAGCACAATTACAGCTAAGCCACGTACGAGTATTCACAATATTTTAAATCACTGACCTTATCTTTTATCCTCGGCTGTTCCGTCGTGATGATATCTGCCTTCTTGACTGGATAGGAGAATGGAGAAGGATCCACACTCTGTAACACGGAATTTTTAACCAGCTTCAATCTACTTCTACCAGCGTAGCTCCACACGTAACTGCTATCTACGAATGTCAACAACTGCTTTTAGACCTACCGATCTTCAATTAATTTAACTTCACTCTTCTATCACTTCACTTTACTTAACTCCCTTAACTCGCGAAACCCGAACTTATATAATATATCTCATTTGCATAAATCACGCTTTGGCTCCCGGTGGAGATTGGTTGAAATAAATAAAATACTTTAAAGAATATAGAGAAGGTTAGTGGAAGACCGTATAGATCCGTCACAAGTTGATTCTGTCCGCATACGCTTTTCCCCATCTCACCTCCCCTCTATCGCGTCTATCCCTGGATACATCTCTACTGCCTTCCAAATTTCTTGATCCTGATCCTCTTCAACTATTCTCATCCCTTTCTGACTGTACTACCTTCGGCCGCCTACCATCCACCCTTTCTGATTGTGCTGCTCTAGGCTGACTACTTTCCGATGTTTCAGATTCGTCGACACTGTCTTCTGATTCTTGTTGATGATAAATTCTCACCTACTCCACATTAACCGTTATTCTTTTACCAAACTTCAATGTTATCAAATTATTATCTTTCACACTCAAAAACCTTATAGGAGCCTTCAAATTTTGCATTAATTTACCCACTATCTTCTTACTCGCTGAACTCAACGGGTGTGTTTGAACCAACACTATATCATCAACCTTCAAATTAACGTCACGCCTCCTCTTATTATAGTATTTCGCTCATTTTTCATGTTGCTTCCGAGTATTTCTCCTAGCCTCCTCAAACAACCTTTCCATATTTCCACACACCAAGTCTGATCCATCAGTTACCATCACTAATTTCTGAAATGGGGTAATTTATTTCCGACCTAAAAATAACTCTGCCGGTGTTTTACCCGTTGTTTCATGCACTGCTGTTCTCAAATCATAACTGAATTCCTAAAGAAATTGCTCCCAATTACTATGATTCTCTTCTACAAAATGCGAAATTATCTGTAGAAGAGTACGGTTAACTCTCTCCGTCTGATTAGATTGAGGTCGATAGACCACCGTATTAACATGGTTTATGTTCAACCTACGACACACATGCTCAAAAACTACAAAACTGCTCAAAAAACAAAAAATGCAAAAAACCTACTATTTAAACACAATAAAGTTTCGAATTTTTGAAGAGGCTGAAGAATTTTGAATTGCTAATAGATTCCAATTAAAGAGCAATTTTAAAGAAAATGCTTGTTGGATGTAAAGATTCCCTTTTGAAACTTTCTTTTACTACAGTCTGAATTAAAACAACTGAAACCTTTTTAAATAGGGAATGAAGATACTTTAGAGAGTAAAACAGCATTTTTAAAAATATTTTTCCTGATTATTAAGGTAACATTGATAAATCTTCTACTTATTTTGCACTTAGTTAAAATTAGTAGAAAGTACGCTTGCATTAATGCTTTCATGTACACTTAATAAAATAAACTGCTGCATAATTTGATTGAAATGAAAACAAATAACTTGTCCGCATAACCTTTTTTAAATTCCCAACTAAATAAGAAATATAGATGGTGCGACTAATTACCATTGTAGCATAACTATCAATGTGCCATTTGGATTGAAGTTAAGTTGCTGAACTGTATAGACTTGGAAGCGTAGAAACATACAATAACCGCCTAAATACAGATCCAGCAAAATCCCCTTTTCTTGATACACACTGCTGGCCACCGTAAATGCAACCCCAAGACAGACAAGAGATAGCACAACAAAACTTATTTTGTAGATAACATGTTGACCAAGTATCAAATGATTAAATTTATAGACTTCTGTGAAGTGTGGTTCCTGCCAGAATCAGTAACCAGCGTAGCCGCCATTGTTGGAGATCACCGCTGCCACACGCCTCGGCATTGATTCAAAGAGACTTTGGATGTGTTCTTGGGGTACAGAAGACCAAGCAGCTTCCACACTTTAACAAAGGTGATCTGGTGTGGCAGCTGGGGGTGTAATCTGGGTCAATCATAGAGCAACCATGGACCACATGTTTTCTATCGGCGAAAGATCCGGAGAGCGAGCCGGCCAGGGAAGCAATTCAATCTGGTGATTGACGAAGAACCTTTGGACAATGCGTGCCACGTGTGGTCGCGCATTATCCTGTTAAATATGGCTGTAGCCAAGCGCTGAAGGTAAGGAAGGACAACTGGCTCCAACACCTCGGAGATGTAGCGCCGGCTGTTTAAACTACAGGCAATGCGTACTAGAGGAATGCGAGAGTGATATCCAATACCGCCCCATACCTTAATACCCGGTGCAGGACCAGTGTGGCGGTGCATAACGCAGCTGTTAAACATCCTCTCTCCACGGTGTCTCCAGATTCGAATCCGACCATCGTGGTGTTGCAAACAGATGCATGACTCGTCAGTAAAGACATATTCATTCCATTCTGCCACCCACATCCTTCTTTCATTTGCGTCGGAGACGTCTGTGGTTCTGCGTCAAGGGTAGACCAAGCAATGGACGTCTTGCGGACAGACCACTCTGCTGTAAATGGTGTCGAATGGTACGCGCAAACACTGAATGATGCGTTACAGACTCAATGTGCTGTGCTATGGTTCGTGATGTGATTGAGCGATCCGTCCTTGCCATGCGCACAATCTGCCTGTCCTCACGTGAAGTGGTGCACTGAGGTGAATGCGATCGACCACGTCGGTCCGTTGAACCCTCCTGCATCCAACGGCTACATATCCGCATTACAGTTGTTTGGTTTCGTCTAACACGACTACCGATTTCCTGAAAGATAATCCACAATCTCGGTAGCCACTATCCTTCCTCTGTCAAACTCGAATACTTAATCAAAAGCTGATCGCTGTTTTCTACGAGACTTAACTGGTCGTTTTTTGAAAAAACCACAAGAAAAACACAATTACCTAACTTGAAATCGTGAAATCTCCAAGCCTTAAATAGCGCTTTGAGGTGGTGCCACAGGCTTGCGTGATGTGTGCCTGCACTGAAATTCTAATAATTTGCATATCTCACCTTCGCTAATGCATGTTGTAAATTTCATGTTTTTTGCGTGCTTCTTCAGGGTGTTGCATTTACGGTGGCCAGCAGTTTATATATGGATAATCTACATGCGTTCATATGGATTGATATTTTATTAGATCATATGGTCAATGATTTACAAATTATTGTAATTAGAAACAATATCTTCTTTAAATAATTAAGAATTAAAACTTCTTTTAGAATATTTTAAGGAGACATTTTTTTTACAGTGAAGTAAAGTATGTTAACTAATGCTCTTCTTTTTTTTTAGAACAAGGATACGAATGCTCCTGTTATTCTGTGGCTAGAAGGCGGCCCTGGAGCATCTGGTCTCTTTAGTCTCTTCGTTATACATGGACCTTATATCATTCTTCAAGACAGATCTGCAGCACTAAGGGAGTTTACATGGGCTAAAGAGTACCATGTTATATACGTAGACCAACCAGTGGGAACTGGTTTCAGCTTTACTGGAAATGATAATGGATACGTTACAAATGAGGATGAAGTTGCCGATGATTTGTACGAATTTTTAAGGCAATTCTTCCTGGTGTATTACGAATACAGCAAGAATGACTTTTACATAATAGGAGAATCATATGCAGGTAATTTTCGTCTCTAGATATCGAACAATTCTGTTTTTTAAAAACTTCCTATTTGTATTGAAGGTAGAAAAGAATTCGAAATTAATCTTATTTTTTTCGTTAGTTGTAAAATATATAGATTTATTATTATTGCATATTTGAACTATTTTTAAATGTATATATTTATATATCACAAGTGTCAACACAGTTACGTATAAATTTAATCACATATTTCTAATAATTATTTTTATTTTTTAACATTATTTTGAATTTTTAGAGAATTATAGAATCATCTCCCATAGAAAATTTAAGCACCCAAAATACATTAAATTCTTATTAGAAATGTAAAATATTTTGATTATTTTACATGACTTGGACGCTATCTTTGAAATACAGATCTCAATTAGTTTTCCAAAGACCTTTTTTGTCAGGATCTCTAATTTAAAAAATCTCATAAATTAGCTTCAAAAAATCATAAGCATACACACACAAGCAACAATAATCCAAAATTAGCTAATAATTGAGGCTAACAGCTTTCAGTAGCAATTTCAAGTAAAATGTGCCTAACATCGAAATATTCATAGATAAAAATGAAAAATCATAAAATCATCAATTTATTTTCTAAATTTTGAAATGGCCATATTAAACATTAACCTTTACCTCCAACTGCACTACTACTGAAATACTATCAACTGTACCATTTTACTATATTATATTTACTGTTTAATAATTCATGATATTCTTTAGTAAATCAAAATTATATTCTATAACAAAACTCTTTATTCTATTGGAATAGAATTTGTTCTTTTTGCTTTTTAGGTGGAATTTAAATGGAAGAATTCATCAACGTAACTTAGAAATTGTCTTCAGAAATCTCTAAGAAAAATTTTCAAATAGTCTGTGAGGATATTGTTGAAATACGAGTAAATTACCTTAAACAATGTTGAAATTTTTTAAATCTCTTCCATTTTCCAATGTTCTAGGGAACATATCCTCAAAGAAATATTCAACTTCTTGCTTCGTATTCAATACTTAGTTCTCTGAGTCTTTTTTCTTTATTTTGAACCAATTTTGAAGTGAACATTTAAAATACTAAGCAGTATAATAGATATTGCACAAATTGAAAATTCTCTTCCATATTTTTATCGTTTGCTCTAAAGCCTATATTTCATTTAACTTTAGATTATCTGATTACTTAATTTGTTTTGGCTAATATAAATCGTCTGCTGTTAAAATTATGTTACTTAAGTTGACATCTTTTGAATTAAATCTAATTATGTTAGTTCATTCGGAAAAAAGAATCATAATATACGGTGGCTGAATCTAATGTGTATTTAATTGTACGTTTTGGGGATATTGACATTTATTTTAATATCTTTTTAATCATTAAAGGAATTATAGGAATAAACTCGTCCTGGAATAAACTTTGGCTGCTAATATTCACTCGTGTTCAAAATCATTTTTTTTTATATTTAATTCATAAATTTTGAATCTTTACTCTCAAACATGAAACAAAAAAAAAACTTAAAAATATTGATCAATATTTTTACAAATTTTAATTTAATGTATTATTTTTCATTAAATATTCAAACTTTTTCTCAATTCTAAGTAGCTCGCTTATCATATTAATGAATACTAAAATTATATTTCTTACTTTCATAGCAATTGTATTCTAACCAAAATGTCGTATTAATTAACCGTAATATTTTTTTCAGGAAAATTTGGACCTTCCATTGCATACAGGATTCACACCGTAGGTCCACCGGCAGAAGTCACTTTTAAAGGAATAGCAATTGGAAATGGCTGGTGTGATCCAGAGACTCAAGTGGTGAATTACAGTGATTATTTTTATCAGCTAGGAATAATAGATCGTAAACAAGCATTGGTAATCAGAAATGTGACTGATCAAGTGGTTCAGAATATTAGAAATGAGAATTACCGAACAGCACAGAGACTCTTAGGTAATGTTTTAGGTGCCAATGAACCCGGATCCAATGATCCCAATTACCTCCTTGAGTTTACAGGTTACGAATATCCTTATTTCCTTCTTTATACTAGATTGCCTCCGGAAGAGTTTTATTTTGCACAATATATCAATTTGACGAGATTTAGAAAAGCAGTTCACGTTGGAAATTTGACTTTTAACAGTGGAGAAATCGTTGCAAGGTACATGGATAATGATGTAATGCTTTCTGTAAAAGATATACTTATAGAAATCATGAATAATTATAAAGTTCTCATCTATAATGGTGAGTTAGATCTTAATCAACCTTATACACTGATGGTGGACTTTCTTCACAGTATTGAATGGAATCGAAGTGATGAGTTGAGAAACGCTGATAAAAAAATCTGGAGACTTAGAGACGAAATCGCTGGATATGTTCATAATGTGGGAGATTTTTTTCTCGCTGTTGTCAGATCAGCAGGTCACATAGTACCTCGCGATCAGCCAGAGTATGCTTTGGATTTAATAACTCGCTTCATCAATGAAGAACCTTATGATTAGAATTCAATTTAAAATTGGAATAATATATTGAAATTTTCCAAATAAATTTTTGCTTATAATGTATTCAGCCATATTTTTTTTAACATTTGGTGAAGCACACATTTGTTCTTCATAATAAAAACTAAAGCATATTTTGATGAAGATATAAAGTGAAATAAAAGTAAGTTTATATATAATGCTAAAGAATGATTCTTAATTCATTGAACAAAATTTTTATTTGTCTAAATTTTATGCCATCAAATACAAGTCTCTAACTCACACATGCACACACACACACACATATATATACAGTAACGTATTGAAAAGTTTATAACAATAGATACGCAGTTGCTCCTTTATGTATTGTACAGTTACTCATCTATAGCAGTTTTTTTGCACTAAATAATGAAACGCACTGTTAATAATATTAATGTCTTGCTTACCAAAGTTGTATTATTAATAAATTGATTATAATCCTTTCATTGTCCTTTTTGATCTGATCTTTCATTATCTACTTATTATTTTGCCGCTAAGCTAAATGCTGTATATTTTTGCATAAAAAAATATCATTTCTTTCCTGGTGAAAAATAATAATTTAGTGTTGAATATAGAGGTTCCACACAGACACAACATTTATTGGTAGAAAACAAACCGAGAATGAACATAAAACACGAAAAACAATATAACGTTACTAACGCCATCTGTTGGAATTTATACAAATCAACCCGTCGCGTAACGGAGAATATTATAGTCCCCCTACAAAGGTCAGGTTTTTTTTTTGCCTTTAATATTTTATAAATTGCTTAAATCAGCGTTTCTCAAACTGTAGGGCGTGGCCCCTAGAGGGCATAATAAACCTACGTGGGAGGCACGAGCATATCGAAAAGTCAAAAATAAAAATAAAAGATTATTTAATATATATATATATGTTAATTTACTGAAAGGAATCAAAATACACTGTTATAATATACTTATCTGTACAGTACAATGCATTTGATATTTAATTTATGCATATTAAATTAAGAACAAGGTAACAATTACTACTGACTCCCTTAGGCTTGTTCTATACAAAATTTAATACATCTTAATAAGTAGTACTGTAACTTCAGAGTCAAAGCACATTGTTATTGCATTCAATACAATGTACAATGTTATTGTATGGGAGGGGGGAGTGATGAAAATTAAGATTTAAAGTTGGCTCGCAAATATTGAAAGTTCGAGAAGCACTAGGTTAAAACGCACTTGCCGTCAGTTAGGCTTTGGACCTAATAGAACAGGGATGGCGAACCTTTTTGAGACGTGGGTCAAATTTCGCGCGTACTTTTTTTAGTACTAGCGCTTGGGTCACTTATGCAAATTTGCACCAGAGTTAAGTTTAAAAAATTTTAACTGGGTATTTTTAAAACTAAATATCTTTAAATAAATTCAAGTGGCATAACGGGTTAAAAAAGGCGCTATGGAAGGCTCTTTCTACAAACTTAACTGAACGTAACTTTACAGAAGTACATTTTATCCGAAGAAAGTGCTTTAAATATGGTTATATATTTGCTTTGATTTTCGATTACATTTCAACAAACATAATGTGAGTAAAATTATACGCTTTATTTGATATTTGTAATCACTTTTGCTTTATTTTAAATACTGCATACTTTCATATGCATTTGTTGTTATTTGCGTAACTTAAGAACTGTAATGATCAAACTGAAGGTTATAGACAGCATTTAAATTGCTTTTGTGCCAATGTGTTTGAAAAAATTCAAACAGAATATAAATAATCCACACAAATTAGAAAATCTAAATAAGCGAGTGTAAACAAACAAGTGACTTAGCAAAAAGCTTGTGTGGGTCAGTGTCCGACCCACGGGTTATAGGTTCGCCATCACTGTCCTAGAATCCCCCCGCATTGCGGGTGGGGGACGTTACGTCACTGAATCAACACAGTATTTAACATTTGTAATTCTTAATTTTTGGATCAAAAAGTCACAGGACTATAAAATAATTAACTATAATTTATTTTCAGTAATTTGTGCTTTGAATGGTGATAACGACAGTAATGAATCAATGATGGTAGAAATACATCTATACTTATATCCCTGAAGAAAATATAGATTTTTTCATTTAACTTGAAAGATAGTTTAGCTTTAATAGGTTTTTTCGTGCGCACTAGCACTAAATCAATTGAAATCATTCTAAAAGTGATGGTAGAATCTTCTTGTTGCTTCAGAGACACGTGAACTATATTATAAATTATAATATTTTAGGAAATATGTCAGAAAAACTTTAAGAAATATCAAAAAATAATTTCATATCATATTAGTATAAAAAATTACTTGTCACTCTCATCTTTTGCTATCATCTTTACCATTTTATGAGATAATACACACTTGTAACGAACTGTAAAAAATATTGTACTAGCAAGATCTATCTTTGAAAGAAAAGGATAATATTTATTTTTGTGCACTTTCATTCCTTAAGAAACTGTAGCTTAAATTCAAATAACATTTCATGTGTATGCAAATTTAAACAAATAATTGCATTTATAATGAATATCAGCTGTGGCATTCCTGTAAATATTTACGCAGATAATTTAGCTTGAAAGACATTTCTTACTAAAGAATTTTGTTTGGAGAACTATGCCTTTTCAAATCTTGAAATAGAAAAACGCTTATTTATTCCAAGACATTTCGAATGAAAAAATTCAAGTTATTCAAATATGACCGTGTAAAAATAGTTTATTAAAAATATTTTATTTTCTGGCAATATGAAAAATACGAAAGAAAATATCCTTATTTTGTAATAAATTCTAAGGAATGCTTTTTAATGTGTCTTGTTTTAATTAACATAAGTATTGATATATTTTTTGGAATATAATATTAAATAGTTTCTTGCATGAAAAAAGATATATTATGTATGGATGTTTTTTACTCACACAGAACTTCCAAAAACGTTCACAAAAACATTAATCTTATGTCAATACTATACGTTATAACAAAATTTTCTGCTTTCAGAACACACATACATATAAATAATTACAATCGGACCCCAATTTTAAAGAATTCATCAGGATCTAACATTTTTTTCGAAAATTCGGTGTTATTCGTGATATTGTGTTCTAAAGAAGATAATTTTTTGTTCAATTACCATTTGAAAATTCTAATATAAAAACAACTACACAAGAAATATACAAAGCTAGAGATTTCCCACCTTTTATTCAGAAGCTAAAAATACTATTAGGAATTATTACACTCTCATTGGAGATTTTAAAATACTGGCTAATAGATGTTTAGCAATCTATTTAATGCCTGACTCGAAAGATTTCAATTTCGACTTTATGCAAACAAGAAACTACTGTGTTATTTGCATCTTCTGCATGAGGTATGTTTTCTCAGTGAAAAATGAAAAACCTTAGAAAATGTAACAATTTTGATCGGCGTTTCTGAAAGGAATTTCATGTCCTATTTAAAACTTACGTGATACGCAACACTCATAATTCATTTAAACCTCTGAGTCTTTTGATGGGCTACACCATAGGTTCTTAACCTTTTTTGAACTTGCGGCCCCCTTTTCTAGTAAATATTTCGATGCCATCCCCCTTTTTTGTTTATATTTCGATACCGCCCCTTCCCACTCTAAAGAAATAAGAGTGTACATAATACATGGTAAACACAAGAGTTAAATTTTAAAAAATATCTTATTACTAAAGGAAAATATGTTTTTTAATTTAATTTTTTTCTAAAGCCCCAATTTTCTTACTTCCAAATTGGAAATAGATATTACCACAAATATATTTAAATGCGTAATATATATATTTTAATCATAGATAGGATATTGTTGGAATTGAAACTCTACTGAATTTTTTCTCCATTTAAAAGAGAGTAATAAAAAAAAAAGTTTTAGTTTACCTGTTATAAAGACAGTCAGGGGTTTTGAGGATACATAGTAATTCATAATAAACTGTTGCTTTCAAAATAAATATAAATTGACAGTTTCAGTCTTTAAAAAATCACATGTTAATTCCTGGTTAAAATTATTTAATTATGTTTCTGGATAATATTCTGGTAATGAAATGCAGTGGACGAAACATTTTTCCTACTGTCACAGACAAAGACAACACACTACAGAAATTAAAGTTTACTATATAATTCATATAATTCATTTTAATGTAAATCTGAATATAATGTAACCTTTAAGTTTTCATCCACTTCCCGAACTATCGATATATGTAAATTTCCGTACATGTGATATAGAAATGATTTAAATACATACAATCAACGTAAGGTAAACAGTACTAAAGTTTACTCTGTTAATACATATAATGAGCGTGTTTTTTTAGTATTTTTTAGACTATATTTGGTTAATCTGCCCAAACCCCTCCGTGCCATCTCAACGTCCCCTAATTTTCCCTGGATCTTTTACTGGCCCTCTGAAAGCCTCAAACGCCTCCAAGGGGACGTTATCGCCCACGTTGAGAACCTATGGGCTACACTCTTTCCCGCTGAAATTTGAAAGAAAGGCCTTTTCTGTTGCGGACGAAAAAACAGAACATCCGAAAACAAATTCAATTGTTTCTATTCCAAACAAATAACAATTGTTTCCCTTTAGAAATAGTTTATTGATTCGGGGCTTTTATATTCCCTAAATAGAAGTCTTTTGCCTTCATTTTAATCGGGGGAAATTCATGAAATCGGAAAATTGGTTAAATAGGAGTTATGTAAATCGGGCTATTGTGTTCTCTCTCTCATCTTACAAAACTAATATTCTAAAAAAAAAATTAGAAAATGGAAACTTCTTCGGTGCTCTTTAAGGATTATACGTACTATAATTTGATTATCTCTGGCAGAAATTATTATGTTTTTCACTTTCGTAACTCAAAACATTTATCTTAGTTAATAGCTTAGGATTTTTACTTATATCACTTTACTGTCTTATTTTTATCTTCAATGATAACACATTTTAATACAATATGAAAACTCTTCAACAACTTGATTCGCATTATTTTTAACTTTTCATTGAAAACGTCTGGCAATAATGCAACCCAAATAATGAAAACAAGAAACATAATACACACCAGTCCACCATGTCAGCAAAAAGGGAACGTATTTATATGTTAAACATGTTATTGAGTAATGATCCCCTTTCGATGACTCCTTCAAAAAACAGAATTATCAGCAATAAGTTAATATTTCAGTAAACACTATCAAAACATTAAAATTAAATTTAAACTTCTTTTCCGTCTATGACTGAGCGATCTCAAGATGTCTTTTTTGAACTTTGTGCTCTCTATTCTTCTTGCATCTAATATATCATCGCCTGATACCCAATCACCTTCCCTTAATGAGACAAGGCCCTTTGCTGAAGGTAGTAAGAAAATGTTGCTTTTCGTACTGTGTAAATCGTTAAACAATTCTGTTTTCAGGGTTGTCTTTCTTTGCTAAAATATTGTAATTTTGAAGTACAGTTAGTCTTTTAAATCTTCAAGGCTTACCTTTGATAGTATAAAATATCCTTAGTACCAAAACCTTCTAATGGCAAATGCTTTTAAATTATATGAAAAAAATATTTCTTTTATTTAAAGCACTACTTTTCAAACTTTCAATATTTGCATACAATAACATACAACCCCCGCATACAATAACAATGTATAGAATGCAATAAAAATATTCCTTGGCGCTAAAGCTGCAATACGACTTTAATTATAAACCATACAAATGATGAAGATAATCATAATATTGTGTATGTGATAAATCCATGGAAGTCACAAGTCATTATTAAACTTGTTTTTAATTTAGTACCGATAAATTTATTATCAAAAACATTGTGCCATTTGATACATTTATAAGTATATTATATCAATGCAAATGTGTATTTAATTTTTATTTTGTTAGAATGTGTATTTAGTTCTGCTTTCTTTCAGTAAATTAATACTTATTTTATATATAAATACCTTATTTGAAATTTTCAAAATACTCGCCCCCATAGGGATATCACGTCCCCTTAGGGAGCGTGCCCCACAGTTTGAGATACGCCGGTTTAAAGTGTTATTTTAATATAATATGTGATTGACTGTAATATAAAGGTAAACATGTGATTTCCTGAACACCTATGTAGTGCATGCTTTACCATTATGACTGCAATTTTATTTCTTTACAAAAAAAGTGTGATTTATCTCTGAAGTAGCTCGTAAAACTTCCATTTTATTTTGTGTTTAATACTGAATTTTGTAATCCAATCTTTTATATACGTTCATAATTGGTAAATTTTATTTTATGTAATATATTATTTGTGATTAATCACAGTGAAAGTTTGAAAATGTTGTTTTTGTTATTAAAGCGTAAAAATTAAATTTAGAAGTGCATTATGACCTTCTAATAGAGGTCCAGTACCATTAACTTCAATACGTATGAATTCATATAATCTCAGAAGCATTTAAAGTATCCGACTTCTTTTTTTAAAAAAAAGGAGATATGAAGATTTTTTTGTTATTTTTAGATTTGTTTAGTGCATTTTAAGAAAAATGTGCTAAAATTAAGAAGAGAGAAAGAACTTATTATTATTAAAATGGGGGAAAATAGGTAAAAATTGACAAAAAATACCTTAACCGGGACCATTCTGCACCAAAGGTTTATGAAGAAATTTTCAATTTTTTCAATCTGATGTGTTGCTATATTATTCAATTTTGAAATGACTTTCAGGGTAAGAGATATTTTTTTTACAAAAACTAGAGCACTTTATCCCGGTTACTATATGAAAATGCTTAAAAAGACAGTGATTATATTCACATAAAGGACTGTAAATATTGTAATAAAACAGCGATTGAAAAATCTGAAGGTTAAAATAATTCTACTATTATACAGAACTTACAGAAAAAAAATCAGTTAATTATATTCAAAACGTTTTTAGTAATCGCTAACCCCGTTTGATTATTTTCAAAAAATCACATTTTGCGTAAAACGTCCTTTAAAGTATGACATCTAGCTTAAAGTAATGGCATCTGTTTTTACTAAAACCCTTGTAGTTTTTGTTCTAATAAACGGAAAATGATAAACTAGGTATTTTTATAAAGCTAATAAGATGGCCCATAAAATAAAATCATAAAAAAAATTATCAATTTTTGGCAAAATTCACAGTTTTAGGGAAGTCGGATACCTTAATCACGGAAAAAATACACTTTAAGTCAGCGTGTCTCAAACAGTGAGAAGCGGCGTCCAAGGGGGCGTGATAACTCTACGAGGGCGGCACGAGCTTATTGATATGTCAAAAACAAAAGATTATTTAAAAAATTAATCTACTGAAAGTAAACAAACACAACACATTTTTACATAATAAAAAATACACATTTACACTGATGTAATACACTTATACACTCATGTCCATAAATTAAGGATAATTCAGAATCACACAGAAATTGAACTCTAAAATAAAAATTTCACCTGTAGAATTATCAAACATATCTTGAAGAAGAATATGTAAATTACAGGAAACCACCAGATGGCGCGGATACTACGTCACAATGACGAGAGTGTAAGAGAGGGGTATATAAGGAATGGTGGCAAAGAAGTAAAATTGTTCACAAGCGCTTTAAAAGACTTTCAGTGCAATAACCGCATAGTTATGGCACAAAGGAAGCATTTGGATGATTTTTTTACGTGGTAGAATTATCGGACGACTGGAATGTGGACGTTCCCAGTTCGAAGTATCCGAGAAACTTGGAATCGCCCAGAGTGTCATCTCCAGGCTTTGGCAACGATTCCAAGATGATGGTAATGTGAGTAGATGTTACAGCACATGTCGCCCCCGAGTTACAACGCCGAATGAGGACCGGTATTTGGCAGTTACTGCCAAAAGAAACAGACGCAGCACAACATCAGACCTGTCTCGTCAGCTCTCTTTAGCTACCGGTACGACAGTTTCAAGGCAGACCGTGTACAGACGCTTAGGGCACATTTGTCTATATGCTCGTAGGACTGTCAGGTGTGTTCCCCTTACCGCAACTCACTGTCGCCCACGTTTAACCTGGAGTAGAGAGAATGCATTGAAGACACCGCAACAGTGGTCTGGTGTGATGTTATCCGACGAGTCCAGGTTTAGTTTGCAGTCTGATTCTCGCCGGACTTTCATATGGAGAGCGCCAGGTACCCGTTACCACCAAGAAACACCATTAAACGACACCGTTACGGTGGGCAGATGGCTCGTTTGGGGAGGAATTGCTCTGGGTTCCAGAACTGACCTGCATGTTCAGAGTGTAACGATGACAGGCCACATCTATCGGGATGTCATTCTGGAACAACATGTACGTTTGTTTCGGGGCGCCATGGGTGCTGAATTTCTGTTTATGGATGACAACGCCCGTCCTCACCATGCAAACATTGTAGACGAATGCCTTCAATCGGAGGATATCACCCGTATGGATTGGCCAGCATACTCACCGGACTTGAATCCAATAGAGCATGTGTGGGATATACTTGGCCGACGAATTGCAGCCCGTCAACCCCCTCCCACCTGTCTACCAGAACTTCGGAGGGCATTGCTTGATGAGTGGTGTAATATTCCCCAAGATCAGATTGATTGACATCGATATCAAATCTGCTTTTGACAACGTGGATTGGTCGACTCTCTTCAATATTTTTCATTCATTCCATATTCCCCTTCACTTTCAGAAATTCATTCACTCTTACCTCACTAACAGGGTAATTATTTGGGCTGATAATTCTTTTTCAATTAAAAAACAAATTTATAAATGTTGCCCACAGGGGTCCGTACTTTCCCCTACTCTTTGGAATATTTATTTTAACCCTATTCTTTCTCTGAACTCTGAACTGTTTCTTCTTCAAGCCTTTGCGGACGATCTCGCAGTAGTCTCTTTTGGCCTCTCACGTAGGGAACTTGAGAATAATACTAACAAAATCTTAAGTTTAGTCGATTCTAAGCTTTCCGAGCTTAATTTGTCAATAGCAACTGCCAAAACCGTTTCTGTTGTTTTCCGATGTCCCTTTCTTCAATGCGGTGGCTTTCGTGGGAGCTCAACCTTCAGGAGAAATCCTATTTTTAAATTTGGTCCGAATTCCATCCATATCGCCAAGTCATACAAATACTTGGGTGTCCACATAGACAATCTCTTATCTTGGACTCCCCATATAAATTCCATCAAAGATAAGATTCTCTCGATTTCCTCCAACTTTCATCGTGTTTCCAAAAATTTCAATCACCAGCATATTTCCCTAATGAAACTTTGGTATAATTCTGTAGTACAACCAATCATCTCCTACGGAGCAGGAGTATGGGGTGGATTCCTGACCTCTGTCCAGATACAAAAACTTAAATCCATTCAGAGGATTTACTTATTAAAAATTACCAAAGCTTATAAAACCTCTCCTACAGATGCTCTTAATATCCTATCAGGGATTCCCCCCATTCATATTATTATTCGCTCTCTCTACTTTAAGTTCCAAATTTGGAACAACAGGAACGATCTCCTTCCAGGTCTTATCCCAGCTTCGAAGTTGGACTCTTATATTTCTCTTCATCAGGTGCCTCCGGATTTTCTTTCCTTCCCTATCAATACTTTCGAGGGCCCATCTGAGTGGGAAGTGTACACTGACGGTTCCAAAATCGGTTCCGAGGTTGGTTTCGCCGTGTGTATTTTTTATCGGGGCTTTCCCTTTAAAACGTATCTTTTTAAAATTCAAAATTTCAATTCTGTTTTTCAGGCAGAGTTCTCTGCCATCGGCCTCTCTGTCTGTTGGGCAGTTCATCATAATACTAAAATTCACATCTATACTGATAGTTTCTCCTCTATTCTCTTTCTTAATAATCTTACAAATAAATCTCGCTATCTCAATTCTATTAAACTTAAATTGTTTCAATTCCGGAACTATTACAATCTTTACTGGGTCAAAACTCATAACAATAACATCTATAATGATTACGCCGATTTTTGTGCAAAAAAGGCTGTTTATGATGGTGAAGTGTTTTCGGTCCCTGCTCCTCGCTCCTATCTCTCTAGTTCCTTAAATAAATTTGTCCTAGAGTCTTGGACCTCCTATTGGAATGATTGCAATACGGAGCTTAGGGTCAAACGCTTTTTTAAAAATCCTAACTTTAACATTCCTCCAATTTCTAAATATCTGGTCCATTTTCTAACTAATCATGGCCCCTTCCCCGCTTACTTGCACAGGTTCAATCTTCTTTCCTCTCCCAATTGCATTTGTGGGTCACCCGGGGACGCCGACCATTACATTTTCCACTGTCCCTTCACTGCCGATCATCATCTTGTTAATCCCAATCCAAATGCTCTTTCCCCTTGGGTTAACTCTGTTACTAATAATCGCCCTATCCACAATAAATTAATTTCTTGCTTTGTGATTTCAAATTCCATTTGTGATAGGCTATCTTAAGCCCTCCTTTTTTCTGTTTCTTGGCCTTCCTCTTGCTATTCCTTTTCATTTTTCATTTTTTATTTCAAAAAATTAATTTGGTTTTCTCCCGGCCATTTGCTGGATCTCGTCATTTGGCCAATGTCTCCCTCCCCTCCCTCTTTCTTCTTTTTTGAATGACTGGTTTGCATTCCCTCTCTGTTGTTTTCATTGCCTTGGGGTGCAAAGCTTTTGGAGAGGGGAGGTCATTGGATATGGTGCCTCCCCTTTGGCACCCCCCTGCGTCTTTTGGGACGTCTTCCAGGATCCCACTCTGCTGCCGCTCCTGAACCGGCCATTATTGCTCTTTCCAAAATATAACAAAAAAAAAAATGTCTGGACCTCCGCTATCTTTTTCTTCCCCTTTCTCGAACTCCCATTCAGGAGGGGTTTCCTCGCTTCTCTTATTACTTTTTTCATGTCTTTCCTGTCTCATTAGTTAGACAGCGTCAGTGTTTGTGTGTGTGTGTGTGTTTTTTTTTTTTTGTGTATTTGCAATGTTATACAAAATTGTAAAGCTTTCCATCTGTATTTCCCCCCCCCCTCTTTTCTCAAGAATTTTGTGGGGAGGGTCCCTCCTTCGGGACCACTTTGTACACTTTTTTGTTTTCTTTAATAAAGTTACATCTCGGAGGGTCGATTCACAGCTCGAAACCCCTTGGGTGGGCTTGATTCTCCCGAGTAAGTAAAGTAAAGTAAAGATCAGATTGATAATTTGATACTCAGCATGCGTAGGCGTTGTAAGGCCTGTATGGCATCGTCCGGGAGACATACTCCGTATTAACCATCATACTAACCATGTTATACTGTTTTTTGTAAGTAGGTTATTTTTTGAAATTTGCTCCAGGGAGTGAAAATCGCGATTTTTATTAATTATGTCAAACATATAGCATCTTTTTTGCTCTTTACCTTTTGTTTAATAAATAGACTTTACAAATAAGTCAATTTTTTTTTTTGTTTCTGTCTCTTTCTTTGCCTGAACTTTATTATCCTTAATTTATGGACATGAGTGTAAATGTATCAACACCGCACAATGTATTTTATAACTAATTTAACAATACTAAGTTAAGAACAAGTTAAGAAAAACCAAATTAACCCCATGGGCTAGTCATATTTAAAATTATATACAAAAACTAACACTTATCTTGATAATTTGTACGGTTTATAATTAATCCCTTAATTTCCTATTAAAATTTCAGCGATTTGCTCCCCAATGCCTCCGTTTTCCACGCACGTGTGTGTATGGGATGCATGGGGGGGGGGAGAAAATTAATAAATAAACAAATTATTTTAATAAGTAAATCCGTCGCAAACTTTATCAATGTCTTTTTATGGTATTTCAAAGCTTTTAGAATAGTTTTATGGATAGCATTACACAGAAAAGATCGTACCTCTGATATATGTATATATACTTTCGGGGCACTTAATGCTTCGGCTGAGCTAGACGTTTATATGCGCCAATATCTAGAGATTATATCCGTATTCTAGCTTTAACTTCGAAGAGTATAATACAGTAGAATTCAATAGATTGTTAATGTATGGAGGGGAAAGGCGTGAAGAAAACTGTGATTGAATATTGGGTCGCAAATACTGAAAATTTGAGAAGCACTGCTTTAAGCTATATTCTAATTTTAGTAATACTTTTTTAAAAACATTATAAACAAAATCCGTGTCAAATAATGAAATAATTACTTCAAAAATTTAGAAAAATTAGAACTGTGTGAAAAGTATAAATATTTTTTTCCTGTTAATTCACAATCATCTATTTATCAACTAATGAAATCGAAAAATATTTTCATTCAATCTGAGGCTACATAAAAATTTATTAATTGTTTAACGATAAAAATATCAGATGTTTATCAAAAAAATTTTGTTAATTATTATACATTAAAACTCAAATGAAGAGAAAAAAGCAGTTCTATTCAAATATCTTTACTAACAATAAGGTTGTGTTTATGAGTTCTTCTTGATTTCTCTCTGTGGATTATCTATCCTATTTTATTGTTTACATTAGAAGGTTTAAATTCCTTATGCTTCATCAACCTAACTACAATAACTAAATAATCCATATATTTTGCCAGGCATATTCTTTGATATTTAAAAGTAAACTTGTAAACATTGTTGGTTATATATAAACTTCCTGGAATAAATAAAGAGGTAAAAATTTCTGTTCAAAATGCCATGAAGTATTTTAGATAAATAATTCTTTTATAAGTTTATTTAAAAAATATTACAATTAAAATTACTATATACAAAAACATTTTTTATATAGTAACACAATATTGTTTTTAACGTGGTAAAACAGGGAAAGGTTTCAGTTTAACAAGCCAAGAAATTTGTGTCTCTCTCTACGTTAATATTACTTATTGCTACATCTGTGTAGGCTTCGATGAAAACATATCGTAATCATAGTTTTATTTTTCATTTACTGTTATTAATATTCATAGAGACACAACAGCTACTGTTTTAAAAATTCTCCATGGAAAAAAATTAATTTAAGAAAAATAAACATAAAATAAAACCAAACTACATTAAAATGACTACAATTTGAAAATTAAACACTGAATTTTAATGTTTAAAAATTAAAAATAAAGAAATATTCCTATAAACCACTAGAAATTAAGTGAAATGAGAAACCTGTAAATTGTTTTAATAATGAAGTTTTCACGAATTTTAATATTTACTAGAACACTCACATTTTCAACAAATAGTGAAAGAATATTGTATAATAAAATGTGCGGTGCATTTTATACAGAAGAATAAAAAAAAAACAATTTATCATTCTAGGTATGTGTATAATACGTATAAGTAAAAATAAATTTGATTTTGTTTTAAGAACAATCTGCCTAAATTTCTATGTTAAAAAATTGCAGAGTTGTACTATCATTAGTCATATATAATGAAATGCATACCAAATTACTATTAACCCCTTAACTGCCGAGGAAAAGTTACGAAATTCACCCCCCCCCCCAGTGCCACCGGTTTTCCGACAGGCGATTTATTGGATTTATTGTTACTCGATTTATTGGAAGAAAAGAAAAGGCATGATTTTTTTCCACCTAAAAGTTATTTACTTTTACTTTAAAAAAAGAAAGAAATGAAACAAAATAATAAAATAAAGATAAAAAATTTAATCTCAGAGTTAGAATATAATAAAAAATAAGTTCTAACCTTTTTTTTTTTTATTTGTTCTGTGATATATCCCAAAGCATGGTTGAATAAATAAACCAGTATCACATTCAATGCATTCGTAAGAAAAAAAAATTAAATGCTCCTATTACACTTGGTAAGCGAAAAGGACAGCAAATGAAAAATAGAAAAAAAATAACACTCAAACGAAAAAAACAAGAAAAACTGTTTAGCTATGAATTTCACAGTTTCTTTCAAATTCCTTCCCCACCTCTTCTCCGAAATAAGTAAATTCTATAGAAGCACTGTCAATATTATGTTGTTGTATTCCAAAGCCGTGGGGCTAGTTTTAAATAGAGCAGCACAATACAAATAGTCCTCCTTTGGAAGGACACATATATACTTCCGGTACAATAAGCCACCAGCTCAGCAGGACGTGTATACACGTCCGTGGCACTTAAGGAGTTAATTGATAAATAAGCACAGATAACAAAAAAATTCCAGGTAAAAGAATATAACTTTCTGTTCCACGTAGAACAAATCTTAACTTTGTACAATTATATAAAGATTTCAATTCAAAATATACCAATTATTAAAAATGAATTATAATTTTTATTGTTTTAGGATTAGATCTAGGTCAACATCTTCTATTGACCCCTTATATTGAGAATGGAGAAATTGAAAAGGCTCGTTCCTTAAGTAAAGTAGAAAAACTGCCCAATGTTCAACGTAGTATTCCAAGCTACAGTGGTTTTTTCACTGTCAACAAGAAACACGATAGTAACATGTTTTACTGGTTCTTCCCAGCTTTGGTAAGCAGAATCTTCAAAATCACACTCTATTTTACAACAAAATAACATGGCAGAATATTGTTTCGTATGAATACAATTATAATGCATTAATGATCAAATATAATTAAGGTTTATTGTTATTGGGAAGTTGTGTATATAATTGAAAAGTTGCATATAAAAAATTACAACTAAGCATATAATTGGATTTCCTGTCTCAGAGTAGTTTTGTGAAAACAAGTTTATAGCTTGTTTCAAATATGGTTCATCAGAAAAAGGGTGATAGGTATGCATAAAATTTGATTGTATCTTAAAATCCTCCTATACTATGGGATGAGAAAAGACTATGACATGTCTGTTTGTTTTTCGTCATTTTAATTTGTAGATCCAAAATTTTGAGATCTACAACAATATTCATCTTGATGCATTATAAGGACGTTACTTTCAAAACAGTTTTAAGAAATTGTTAATTAACTGACTATTGGGGGAAAAATTTCAGTAAATTATAAATAAATAGAATAAATTAATACAGTTCTCAAAAAGGAATTTGCAACATCAAGAAAGAACGTGCTTAGCCATGAAATAATAACAGTAAGGATAGAGGTAACAATCATTTGCGTATTCCTCTCAGACAGCTATACAAGCCCTTAAACCAGTGATACTCAACTTGCGTTCTACAGGGCTTTTTCATGGACATTCATTAATGTAAGAACAATACATTAAAGAATAGCAACGTATTAAACAATTTTTGGTCTCTGGTATATTGTCTTTTAAGGCATTTCTCTAAAAATTTTTTAGTTTCATGGGGTTTTCTTTTATTATTTAAGCACCTCTTTTTCTTATTTCCTGTCATTTTTCCTTTTTTTAAAAATTATTTTGATCAGTTGTCCTCATTTTGATTGTCTACTGTTACCTTGGTCGCATAACGTAATTTTCTTGTTATTAATCTTCCTGTTGCAGCCCACGTAAAATAGCTATTTCATATATGTGGGCCTGAGGAAAAAGATGTTGAGTACCCTTGCTTTAAATGGTGAGGCATTTTGTCATTGAGACCATTAATGGAATTCTAAGATATCCTCGCCTAGAGGATTTCACTACGCATCCCAGTACATTTACGATGTGAGTCTATAGTGCCCAGTGTGCTAATAATGCAATATGGCTCCACACATTTTCGATGGATGAGAGATCGTGCATGCAATGTGGATAGAAAAGAATATCAATTCCATTTAGGCTACAAAGAGTTCGTCGCACAATATGAGCCCGAGCATTGTCCAGCAAATGTGTCTGGGGTGTTCTGCACAAATGGTCGAAAAACAGATGAAACAATTTGTGACGCGTTCCAATCTAATTTTAAACTACCGGTAATATGTACAAGAAATGTCCGCTATCCGAACATGATGCTAATTCAAATCATAAAGCCTGGTATTGGACTCATGAAAAACTGGATGTTATGGGCTAGCAGTTGAATATTTTCAGGAAAACCTCCACACTCTTCCACTATTATCATTCCTTTATTAAAAAAAACTAGGATTCATTTTAAATCAGTACTTGATGGTCCAATGGTGATAACGTTGCCATTAAGTCAGATCAAGGAGATGGCTTCTTTTTACATTTTTGGGAGAATAAAAGAATTGTGTTCAAAATATATTATTGTCAATCTTCATATGCGACTCGTAACTTTGAGAAAAACACAGTTGTTTTAATTTTGTATCCTGTCATTATATTAAGCTAAATATTAAAAAAAACTTCTCTGAAATATTTTTTCACTGATCCTTTTAAACTAAAAATAGACAATAAAAAGAACTATAACGAACGATACTTTCTCATTTTACATCGTATTCAACACAAGCGTGTTATATCATTTGTAAATAAATAACTTTTAGAACATTACTATTTCTAAAACAATATACAGATGGTTATCAAAATAATGGAAACTCCTTAGATTTTTAAAGAATCCTTTATTAGCATGGTGTAGGACACCCTTTGACACGTAATATAGCTTGATTCACCTAGGAATCGATTCATACACGTGCTGAAGAGTATTCAATTTAGTATTGTACCATTGTCTTCATGGAGATATTGAACAATTTCTGAAGAACATGCCTGTAGAGTATATCGATTCTGTATTGAACCTCTAAACTAGCCCTTAACGGTTCAATAATATTGAGGTAGGTCGACTTTGTGGACCAAGAAAGATGTTTAACTTCATCTTTGTGTTCATGAAACCATGATTATACAAATCCCGCAGCATAGATAGGTGCATTATCATCCTGGAAAATTCAATCTTCTGCAGGAAACAAAGTTTGCAACCTAGGAAGGGCCTTCTTCTTATTATTCAAGGAATTGACCGCCCTGGGTGGGTCCTGGAATTCTCCAGAAGTCTTTTCTTGTCATCTCTATTTTCAGCAACTGTTTTCCAGTTTTTGACCTTTAAAACATTCTGATCTTTTCAACAAAGTCAATCCATCTTAGCGGGTGTCTGCCCCGCGAGATCTATTACCCATGGGCTTCGCTACAAAAATTTTCTAGCAGAAATGATCTTCATTCATTCCAGCCCATTTAAGTCTCTGTAATTTGACAAATTTTACAATATCCGGTAGTTTGTAAAGCTCTAAATTAAATTTTCTTCTAAGTGATCCACTCTCTTGGATCCCACCAATAATAAAACATAAGATCTTTCTCTCGATATTTCCCAAATTTTCATCCTCACGTAAAGTCAATGCCCGATTCTCTGATGCATAAGTCAGGACATATCTTATAAGACTTTTGAATATAAGCTATTTAATTCTTAATTTAAGAAACCTGTATTTTAAATAACTCTTCAGGGCGTCAAAACATCTATTTACAGCAATGATTATTTTGTAAATTTCTGGGGCCAGCTCATTTTTATTATTTATCTCCGTTCCCAAATAAGTAACACTTAACCTTTTCAAATTTTAATTGTCAATTTCTATGTGACTAAGTTGTAAGTCAGACTTTAAACAAGGTAAATATTTAGTTTAATTTTCGTTTACAGATAAGTTATTTATTTTAGCACTTTGTTCTAATACCATAAATGCACGTTTAATAGGAAGGACCTTATCAGCTAAAATTTCCCTATACTTCTTCTCAAAGATACTTTCTTTCAGGGTTACTATTGATACAGCGTGAAGCTCGACACGGCTGCCTATATCATAACAACTCCATCTACATGTTTAACAGTTGGAAGCAGACAATTACGGCCATACACTTGTGCAGGTGCTTTCCAACCATGCGCCCGTTCTGATGTAAGGAAAAGTGTGAAAGACGATTCGTCAGACCATATTACTTTCTTCCACCTATCAATCGACCAGATTTTGTGAGTGTGATACCACTGTAGAAAACTTTTGGTATTAATATCTGTGACAAATGGCTTCGTAATTGCTGCTCTGCCATAAATGTTTTGTTTATGAAGGTGCCTTCTAGCTGTAATCATTGGCACTAGAGAATCTAGATACTTATTGAGCCTTGGTTACTTTTGATACAGTTGTTAGCTTCTTAGACATTCCAATGCCTGTCGGTATCTTTTACAGAGCTTCTCTTTCCGCACAGTATTTTGCTTTACCGAGCTTGTCTTACCACAATCTGTAAATTCTGTCATGACTTTAGACACCGTACCTGTAGAAAGGGCCAAAAGTAGGGATGTTTCCATCACATGTGCTCACGCTAGAAGAGTTCATATAATTTGGCCTCTTTGAAAATCTGAGAGACCCGTTATTTTACACTTTTGAAAATAATCCAAGACATACAAAACTTGTGAAGAAAGCTGCTATATATTACTAACATATGTAAACATTTTATTTATAAAAGAAAACTGGTAGCTATATTATTATATTTTAATGCTTAATAAGTTGTATTCAAAAATTTCACTTTCATTAACATGTTTTTCCATTATTTTGATAACCACCTGTATTGCTCTCACCACAAATAATCTACATATCCGATTCTTGTGTGTATCATATATATATATATATATATATATATATCTTTAATTACTTTAACTCTTTCTTAGGTCTAAGAAACTTAGTCATGTACCGTGTAATGCTCTTCAAATTTATACTAATGGCAGCAAAAATTATCAATGGCAGTGGTGTCTACATTAAGACCTCCGCTTTTATTCCTAGTCTCAAATACAGAAATTCAAACACTTGTTCTTTTTTCAGGTCAGAACTAATTGCTTTTGAGAAAATCTTAACTATGTTGACAATCTTATTGAACCATATTTTAAAAGCATTTGAATATTGACTATGATAACCATTCTTCTATATAACATTTAAATAGCTGGATGAATGTTAGTGACAGGTTCGGAATATCTAACTTAAGGTTAATTTACAAATTATCTGCCAAATTCAAATTCCATTTTCAATGGATTCCGTCCATGTCGGGATTTTTGGTAACGAGATTTCAGACTCATTGGCAAAGGCTGCCTCTTTGGGCACTTCCCGTTCCGATTTGCCTTCTACTTTCAACGAGGCGTTCTCCGATAGTAAAAAAAAGGATCTCAGCAGAGTTCATCCTCAAACGGTCTAGCACCTAGAAGACACTTTGGTAATGCCATACTCTTTGCCCTACCATTGCTCTTTGAAGGTCATAAAGGCCAGCAGATTTGCATATCTCGATTTTCCAGTGGACACTTGAAATCTCTCAACTTTGAACAGGGATTAAAAGTTCTTATGATCTGTACTGCTCAAGCATCGCCTGAACACATTTTGCATTGCTTAAACTTTAACTTGGACGAGATGTTCTTAAAACCTCTTTTATTCTTAAATTTTTTGGAAGTATACCGAATGAAGGAGTTTGTCTAGTCATAGATAGTCCAACTAGAGATTCGAAACAATAACATTATTTCTTAGAATTTTTTCGACTACTTTTACTTTTAATAAACTCAAATGCTTATTTCAATTGCGGTGAACTTTTCATAACACTTTGAGACATGTAAATAAAGAACCTACGTTTATAAATGTTTTTTTCCTACAGAATAATGATACTAAAGCTCCTTTAATTCTGTGGCTACAAGGAGGACCTGGTGCATCAGGTTTGATTGGTCTGTTCAACATAAATGGACCTTATTTCATCCTTGAAAACAAAACTGCAGAACTAAGACCCTATACATGGGCAAAAGAGTTCCATGTGATATACGTAGACAATCCAGTTGGAACCGGTTTCAGTTTCACAAAAAGCGAGGAAGGTTATGTTACGAATGAAGAAGAAATGGCGGATGATCTGTACGAATTACTTCAACAGTTTTTCAAAGTATACTATGAGTATAAATCGAATGATTTGTACATCGTAGGAGAATCATATGGAGGTAAATTTCATTGTTATTCGTATAAAGTGAACAGATTTTAAAAATTTACAAAATGCTCTATTAAAAAGATATTTATAAGCTAAAAAATATTTAAATATCAAAACGACTTTTAATTATTTTATCAAAATAATATAACTTACCTGTTTTCCAAAAGCACAGTTTTCTTCTCAAAAATACCAGAACGAATTTGAATTCTAGAAGTTTTAGTAAATTTTATTTTGAGTTCAAATTTTAGAGTATTAAACTTAATCTTAAATGAGTTTAATATATAAAAATGTAAATTTTTATTGTTTTTCATATAGGCCATGTCACTAACATAAAAGCATAGGTATTAGATTAAAATTTATGAATTCAGGATGTATCTCCTGAAAATATTCTTCCAGTTATACTGCAAAGTGTTTATATCTCTCATTTTTTTTGAAAAATCATCCTGTTTTTTGAATTTTCTGTCTTTATGAAACATTCTGAATCAACTTTATATACTTTAGGATGCATCGAGAAAATTTTTCAGAATTCCAATACCCAACTATTGAAACAAAACAATGGCGGAAAGCGACGATGACGTGTTTTTTGCTGCTCTCGAAAATCAGTGTAAAACCATTGAATCAGCTCTCCAATCGAAGTGTAACATGAACCAACAGGTTAGAGAAGAAGCCAGGCAGGCGCTAGTTGAGTTAAAATCTTCAGTTTATCGGAATTTTGTAATGATTAAGAGTGAAAAATTTGTGGAAGCTTGCAAGGAAAGCTTGAAAGACGCCATGTTGGATTTGCCAAAGAAAACGTATAGCAGTGTCGTGGCGCAATCTCTTGGCGAAAAACTTAATGAACCGCCACGGAAGGCATCGTGTTGCTCCGTTTTAATAGCGGCCGAGAACTGTAATTCTGGCGACGTCAGAAAACTGTTCAAAGCTCAGGTTAATCCTAGGAAGGAGAAGATCGGAATTCGACACTTAAAAGAAATCAGTGATAATAGAATTTTAGTTAATTGTGCTTCTGAAGAAGATAGAGAAAAACTGATGACTACGATTGAAGCCAATCCTAAGTTCCTGAAGCCAACTGTACCTAAACGCAAAAACCCTACGATGATGATTAGAAATGTGCCAAATGACGTTGCCGATTCGGAATTACTGGACGTTATTCAGGAACAGAATCCAGAAATCCTTGTTTCAAATGAGTGTTGGAAGGAGTCAAGAGTTCGTTTTGTTTTGAAGAAATTTCAACATGTGAGAACTGTGGTGATTGAATTTCATCCCAAGATTCGGAAAAGTGTTACTGCGGTGGGGTCATTAAAAATAATGTGGAACATGTGCCATGCTGAAGACTTCTTAGTGATAAACAGGTGTTTCTCGTGTCTCGGTTATAATCATAGAGCAAATGAGTGCACAAATATGTTATCTTGTTATTTTTGCGCCGGAGAACATAAGAGTGATAACTGCCCAAACCGAGAAAATCAGGTATGTGTTAATTGTATTAGATATAACAAAAAGTTAAAAAGCGAAGCCAAAAAAGTGGATGTCAAGCATAAGCCTTTTTCGCATAGCTGCTCTTGTCATAACTACATGAGAAATCAAGTTGCTGCTCGAACTGACTATGACTAGACTCATTAAAGATCATCTTAATTTTGTTCAAATTAACTTACATAAGTCAAAAAAGGCTACACAGCAGCTTATTTTAAATCTTGAAAATGATGATGTTGATGTTGCTCTTATTCAAGAGCCGCACTGTTTGAAAGGAAAACTTCCTGGATTTCTGAACACTTACAAAATTTTTTATGATACAAAATCAGAGGTTATAAAGGCGGCTATTATTGTTAGAAACATGGCGATTACAGTTTTTTCCGATCCTAGGAATCTTGATTATAATTCTGCAATGATTGACATCTCTTTTAGAGGATACGATTTTACTGTATTTTCATATTATTTTGAACCTTCAGTTAATATTGATTTGGATCTAAGAAAAATTGAGCATATGTTTTCAAATAGAGTGTTAAAAAGACTTATTTGGTGCATGGATGCAAATAGTAAGTCTGAAGTTTGGTTTAGTCCTGTGACTGACTCTAGAGGCATTAAGTTATGTGAATTCTTCAGTACATGGCAATTGATTACGGTAAATGAGGATTATGGGCCTACGTTTAGTTCTGGTCAGGGTACTAGCTATATTGATATTACAGCTGTTGGAACTGATGTGCTTAGATTACTTGATAGGTGGTATATACCAGACTATGATTCCCTCTCTGATCATAGAATGATTTCTTTTGAAAATTCCCAGTTCAGCTAGGGCTTGTGACTGTTCTGCAGAAACAAATCTTTTCAATACTAAAAGAGCAAATTGGAACATGTTTTATTCTCACTGTTCTAAAGCCGAGAATGCCGTATTAGATTTTTTGAATAACTGTATACTACCTGATAGTCTCGAATTATATGTTCAAGATGTGCAAGATATAATTATATCGGCTGCAGAAAAATCTATCCCTTTGAAAAAGAGAGGATGTCATAAAGTACCCTGGTGGTCCGTTGAATTATTTTGCATGCGTAAACAATTGAATGCAGCAAGAAGACGATATCAAAGAACAAAGAATTCCGTTCTGAGGGAAGTTTATAGAGAAAATTACATTCAAATTAGGGTAAAATATAAATTCAAACTTGATGAAAGCAAGGCGAACTCTTGGAAATCTTTTCTCGCTCATATTACTGTACTGAATGTTTGGAAGAAAATTTATACTCATGGAGTGAAAAACAATTTTACTAAAAGACTTGAAATCTCAGGAATCGAAGTCTCCTCTGGACATTTTACTTCTTCTTTTGAAGATACTATAGATGCCATCTTGAGGAAATCTTTTCCTCGTGATCCAAATAGTCAAGATAATTCTCAACATAGGGTTTTGCGTTCAGAAGCTGATTTGGTTTATGAAAGTGATGATGATATACCTTTTTCAAGAACAGAAATTGACAGTGTTATAGGTAATTTAAGTTTAAATAAATCTCCTGGTTCCGACAGAATTAATAATGAACTGATTAAGAAGTTTCACAATTGTTCTCCTTCTGTCCTTTTGCCTCTCTTTAACAAATGCTTGAAATTGGGTGTTTTCCCAAAGATTTGGAAAAGAGCAAAAATTGTACTTCTTCCTAAAAGTACTGAATTGTCAAGGACGCACATAGACAATATTCGTTGCATAAGCTTACTCCCTTGTTTGGGAAAGTGCTTGGAAAAACTCTGCATTACTAGACTTAACCACTATTTAAGAAAATCTAGTCTTTTAAGTGACGACCAGTACGGTTTTACTCCTCAAAGGTCAGCAGAGGATGCCTTGGTACGCCTTTGTGATTTAGTCAAGGAGGGCAAGCGAAAAAACGTGACTTTTCTAATTTCCTTGGACATTAAAGGAGCTTTCGATAATGCCTGGTGGCCTGGCATCTTGCACCTGCTCAAAAGTTTCAAAGTTCCTAAAAACATCTTTTGCCTTATTAGAAGCTTCTTACAATATCGTTCAGCTGATCTTACATTGGGTAATGTCACAACGAATATTGCTTTAGAAAAAGGCTGCCCTCAAGGGTCAGTTATGGGACCTTTTCTGTGGAATTTAATTATGAACGATCTTCTTTGCAATATCTCAAAGTTCCCGAATTGTCATAAAATAGCTTTTGCAGATGATGTACTTCTTATTGTCCAGTGTAAAGACTTTCAGGATGCCTGCACTTTGTCACAAAACATTCTTGATAATATTTTTAAATGGTCAGAGCTATATAAGTTAGAGTTTAATCCACTTAAATCAAAAGTAATGAAAATTTATAAAAAATCGACAGTTGATCAAAAA
This sequence comes from Trichonephila clavata, assembly GCA_019973975.1. Classification (NCBI taxonomy): domain Eukaryota; kingdom Metazoa; phylum Arthropoda; class Arachnida; order Araneae; family Nephilidae; genus Trichonephila; species Trichonephila clavata. The sequence goes on along the minus strand of BMAO01023234.1, from coordinate 101,930 downwards.
ATCAACTTAAAACTTGGAGGTGTAACAATTGAAGAAGTGCACAAGATTAAGTATTTGGGCATAATTGTTGATAACAAAATGCAGTGGAAGGAGCATATCTCTTATATTTCTAGCAAAAGTGAAAAAATTCTTCTTGGACTGTTAAGAATTGCAAACAATACTTTTGGGGTGAAAACTAATGTTCTTCAGTTGATTTATAAGCAGGGGATAGTACCTCTTACATCTTATGCATCGAGAGCTTGGGGACACTCTTTAAGAAAGAAAATTAATAGTAGACTGATTAGGAGAACGCAACGGAGGTTTTTACTTCGTGTCATTAAAGGATACAAAACTCTTAGCTATGAAGCAGTGTTTGCGATTTCTGGAATGCCACCTATTGACTTGGCTATTTTGAACAATCTTGATGTTCGCAAAAGCTTTTTGAGTACCAGCCTTGGAACGCTGGATGGGGTGATTCCAATTTCATTATTGCCACACCCTTCATGTAGAAAGGCTATCACTCTTGTAACTTATTCAAATGAAGTTCTTCAAGATTATAAAACTATTTGTTTGACGGATGGCAGTAAATTGAATGGAAGAGTTGGTCTTGCCTGCGTTATTTACGAGGAAGGATTTGAAAAAGCTACTTTCCAGCATCGAATAAGAGATGAATGCTCTGTTTTTCAAGCCGAACTACTCTGCATTAATCTTGCCGTAAAAGTGATTCAGGACTATCTCCGTCAGGGCGATACTCTCAAATTTCTTATTTGCACCGACTCGCTCTCTTCGCTTTATTCTTTGCACAATATAAATTCTACAGAAAAACTTGTTGTGGAGGTTCAATCTATTCTGTACAACCTAGAAGACTGTGATATCCACTTTTCTTATGTTCGGGGCCATAGTGGAAATCTCGGCAATGATAGAGCGGACCAGTTGGCTAAAGAGGCAACTTGCCAAGATATGAGCCTTTCGATGTCTGTGCCATTGTCCCACTGGAAGCATTTAGCTTGGGAAAGAACTGTTTCCGACTGGAACTCCAAATTCTTGGCCTCACCTAAAGCTTTATGGACTAAAAAGTTTTTCCCGACTATTTATCAACGGCTAAAATGTAAGAAATTTGTTACTGATTTTAAGTTATCCCAGATTCTAACAGGACATGGTAATTTTAAGAGCTATTTATTTAGGTTTAACTTAATTGATAATGATATTTGTTCTTGTGGTCTGGACGCTGAAACCGCGGATAATGTCTTGTTGTATTGTAATCTATATTGTTGTAAAAGAGAAAATTTTAAAAAGGAGTTAAAATGCTTAGGTATTTCCTGGCCACCCATTTTTTCTTTGTTAGTCAATTGTTCTGAAAGCCTTAATGTCTTGAGAAAATTTGTTAACAGTATAGATTTTTAAAATTTTACAGATACTTTCCTTTCTTTATATTTGTGTATTTCCTCCCTTCCTTTATTTTAGTTTTGGCTCTTTATGTCCCCCCCCCTTTTTTGTGTCCCCCCCTTTATTATGTTTTTTCTTCTTAATTATATTTGTTGTTGTTGTTATTATTATTGTTTTGTAATGTTGTTACCACTTACGTCTGTAAGCCTCATGTTATGCAATGTGGAGCATGAGGAGTTTTGCAAATAAATTTATTTAAAAAAAAAAAAAATACCCAACTATGCGGGAAATTTATTCTAATGTACATAGTTGAAGGGGGGGGGTGATAAAATTGTAGAAAAGTTACGTTAAATCCTGACATACGGAGAATGAAGTATACGTAAAATAGTGTATTTATTGAATAGTGTAACTTTAATTATAACTATTTGATCTTTTTTAAAGAAAAAGTCAATGTAAATTTTGTTAAAATGAAACAGGCATTTTGGTGCTTTTTGACATTTATTGTTAATACTAAATATAGCTACAAGAAAAAAAAAACATCAGGAACATTTACAGCGTCTTTTGACATAAATTTAAATAAAAACTACTCTCACGCGAAATTACAGCAAACCATAAAATGTAAAACGGAGAAAAGCTTGGATCGGACTGATTGAACAGTGCTAGAAGAGAAAGAGCTGGATTATGAAATATGGCATTGTTACGTTTTACTACTCTACTGAGTACTCATTAATCAATGATCATCATTTTTTGTTATTTATATTGCAGGAAAATAATTATTTCGAGTCTAGATCATCTAGCCAAAATTAGTCTTTTTTCTTTTTTTTCTCGAAAATTCAATCCCTTTGTGGCAATACTAAACTTTGAAATTATTTTTAATTACTTTTCTTCTAATCTCTGTACTATAGATCATCTATTCTGTCCAGGTAAGAGCCAATTGATATTTCTTTTCTCCATATAACCATGTTTCACTACTAAATAAATGTTTAAATATTAGATATGGCTCAGTTTCTTAATTTCCACTTCATCGCTTCAGAAGATATCTACAAAAAATTATATGCTTCCTAACCTTAACATGCCTGTGTACAACAATGAAACTTTAGTTTTGCAATTGAATTTTTTCGATATATGTAATAGTTTTTGTATAAAATCGACTTAGTTTAAACTACCATTGTAAAGATGCTGCATTTAACCTCTAATAATCATGCATGCCTATTTTTCTATAGACAGACATTACTCACATCACTCTCTCTTTAAGAATTCAATTTCATTGAATTGCATACTATAAATATAATCCCAGTGTAAGAAGTTATAATTAGCTTCGAGTATATAAGTATAAATTCATGTTACGTCGTAGTCAAATAATAAATACATTTACGTGTTTCTAGCCAATCAGTTCATGTGCTTCACTGTTGCCAACTTTTGATTTTTGCAGATTCTATTAAAAATTATTTTGGGAAAACTAATAATGCGCACATAGATAAATAAAATCCACTTGATTTAAAAGTACACTTATAACAAAAGTATATATATTTTTTGCTTTGTTTAACAACTACAAAAAAACTATCCAGGTGGCGCCACTAATTTTTACATTTGGTTTTACCAATCTATAACACGTCATTTTTAACGATCATTTAGTGTCTGGTTCTTGTACGTACAGTTTTTTCCCGCTCTCTGGTTATATGCATTTTTTCATGTAAGTTTTTGCTTCATTATTCCTTTTCAAAATTATCTTTATTTGTATTTTGTTAGGATTCATTTCCTTTCATATTTTCTATTATTTTTATTTTATTTTTCTTTTGGTTGCAAATTACACGTGGTTGGTTTTAGGCCTAACTTTTCAATATTTGTATGTTTTCCTGTTATGTATAAAATTTCTGCTGAACAGGGGAAGGTGAAACCATAAAATATATTTAACCCTAATTTGCTGGTCCTAATTCAGCAACAGCTTTAGAAATCATAACAGATCTTCATTTTAGTCTATTGACTCTTTTGGCTTCTTACATTTTAAAGTTCTAATTCTGTTCTATGTTATACATACGCTTAGTTAATTCTTCTATAATAGACTCTTCCATCATTTTTAATGTATGTTTCTTGAAATCTGGTTTGGATCTTCTGGCTTTGTTAGTGATATTATTTTGTATTATCAATTTTATTATGCCATGTATTTCTTTCATTTTATGTTACTATATATATATATATATATAATTTTGAAAAACCTTTTTAAGAACCTTAGTATTTTTGAACACCTTTATCTAATTATCAAATCTAAAATTTTATTTAAATTTTACCAGTGAAACAACAAGTGCAAGTTTAATGTCCAATTTGAATTAATTGAAGAGTAAGGGATTGCATTTATCATGTGACCATCCTGAATTTTGCCATCCATTACTCATAAGATGTTCAACGTCCATTTAATTTCTAGAATATTTGTATATATCGACCACATAATAATAATTCAGTTTTAATGCACCTCAAACTTACAAGAGATTTTTATATTTATTCCTTAATTATTTTTTCAGGTAAATACGTACCTTCCATTGCTTACAAAATTCATAAATCCGGTCCACCAGCAGAGGTCACCTTCAAAGGAATAGGAATTGGAAATGGCGTAGTTGATCCCATAACGCAAATGAATTACGCCGATTATTTCTATCAATTAGGAATCATAGACAGTAAACAGGCACTGGTTATTAAAAACTTAACTAAGCAAATTATTCAGAATATTAAAAATGAAAATTATTTAGAAGCTGTAAATATGTTTAATAGTATTGTGGCAGATGTTCCAGAAGAAGCTAACCCTAACTACCTTCTGCAGTTTTCTGGTTATGATTACTCTTATTTTTTACTGGATACTAAGACGCCACAGGACATGACTTACTACCGAGATTACATCATGTTACCGGAATTTAGAAAAGCCGTCCATGTTGGAAATTTAACTTATCATGCTTCAAAGAAAGTGAGAGATTATTTACTGCAGGATTTCATGCTTTCTGTAAAACCTCAGCTCATTGAAATCATAAACAATTATAAAGTGTTAATTTATAACGGTCAATTAGATCTTACTTTACCTTATACTCTCATGGTAGATTTTCTACAGAGCATTGAATGGAAACATAGCAAGGAATATAAAGAAGCTGATCGAAAAATTTGGAGACTTTGTGGCAAGGGCGAAGTAGCTGGATATGTGCATAACGTTGGAGATTTTCATCATGTGCTGATTAGATCATCAGGTCATATGGCACCTCATGAGCAACCACATTATGCTTTAGATTTAATTACACATTTTGTGAGAGATAAACCGTTTTGTTAAAATTTAGATTAAAATAATGGTTTTATGCATTTTTTGTAATATCTGTGCTTTGTATCATAAATTTATGCTTACTGATAACGGTCAGTAAAAGCACACTTAAGGCATTTGCTTTTGTTGAAACATTCTTCCATTACAAATAATTTTAAAAGTATAATAAAATTTTTAATTTTTAATTTGGCCTTTTTTGTAGCAATTTATTTATAATTGATGATACAAAACTTTCTCTTGTGGCTACTAGAATGTTTCTTTAGAAAAAAATAATTTTTGGGACTTATGTAAAATGAATTATAAACTAAAAGAAAGGTAAAATATACCCAATGGATTACTAGACGTACATGGAAATGCTGTTCAAATTTAATGAAAAAAATTCTAAGTAATTGCAATCTCAATAGTAATAACAAAAGTAGCATACTTGCTCTTTAAAACAGTTTTCATGAAAACAAAAATACTTATATAACATTTACTATACTGTTCAGATTAATTGGGACAAACAGGAAAAAAACGATTATTTTTCCTAAAACCTTATATTTTAATCAATACATATCTTAAGTAGACTGAAAAATCTCTACATTTGTACAAAGTATGTTCTCCTTTAGCCGAAATTACCTCTTGAACACGTTTTGTCATTAACTACGCTAATGTATCGCACATGTTCTGGACTTTATCATCGAGGAACTATACTTGTATAGCAATTTTTAAAATCTGTTCTGCTGTTGTGTAATTCGTCTTAGATAAACGATTCTTGAGAATACGCCATAAGTTTTCAAAAGAATTTAGGTCTGGTGAATTACCAGGCCAAACAAGCACTTGCATTTTATTTTCCCGCATAAGAGGCTGGACTGATATCGAGTTGTGACAAAGAGCCAAATCCTGTTGAAATGTTCCGTCAAATGTCCGTTATCATGATTTGAACAATCCTACGACGTAATATTTCTGTGTATTTAACAAAATTCATCATGACTTAAAAAGGAACTAAATTTTTCAGTACCATTTTTTGTGAAAAAACCCCAAAGTATTTCTTTAGAAGGTTGTTTTCTGGGAACAAAATTTCATCTACATTTTGGCTTACTGCACTTGATTTATATCCCTGAACAAATAAATGTGTTTCTTTACTGAAAATTACCTTCTTCCAGTCGTTAACAGTCCAATACCGGTATTTTTTGGATCATGCTAAACGTTTCCCATCATTTTCTGTGTAAGAAATTGTTTTATCCACAAGCTTGTTGCCTTAAATCTAATTCCAGAAACTTTTGCGCACAATTGAGGTATTCTCACTTCAACACTATATTCGAATAAATCCTGTCAAAGGTCTGTGCTCGTCTTCCTTGGATTTATTTTGAAATTTCTTATTATAATTGTATCTGTTCTTGGAGTAACTTTCCGCTTGCGCCCACGTTTTCCTTTTTCTTTTTAGAGAAGATGTTCCGGAATCTTGAAATGTTCTTAAAAATCTTGAAACATTAAATTTGCCCCCCCCCACCAACTGCAGTAGCTACGTATATCTCTCGCAGTCATAGAAATGTGTTCGTTAAGAGCGATTATTTTAGAACGTTTCCTCGGAGTAATATCCATTTTTGAACAAACAAAAGTAATACGTGTTACAAGGAACGCAAAATTATAACTACAAGCTGTCGCACTGAAATGCCCACAACTCAACTAATGATACACTAAAACCAGTTGAACGAGTAAATCATAGTCAAAGTCGATCCATCACATTACCTCTAGGCAGATATAACCGATTTGCAGTTCGGGATATCACTGGTAATCACATACCAACTCAGAAAAGAAAAATATGTTTGTCCCAATTAATTCGAACACTATATTAAGTAAAAAATCATAAAATTAAAAGATAGTTCAAAAATAAGTGCAAGCACACATGTGTGTGATGAATTCACATAAGATTATAATATTTTTTAGCATCTAGCCAAATTCATTACAATTAACCTTCTCTCATACCATTTACTCCTTCTTTTAACACTGCTAAATTAACAGAAATCCAGGAAAATTCTCCTCTTTTCAAGAAGGCGTAAAAGCTTAAATACTTTCGCCTTTTCCCGCTCTTTCTGCTTTCACTAATGATGCTTACTACTGATACGGAGTCATTGATTGTTAATTCATTCATTCCCAAGTTGTTGTTTTTTTTAATAAATAAAGATTGACTCCACATCATGGATAATTAAGTTAAATATAATTTATTGAGATAACAATTTTGCAAACAGGCAACAGAAAAAGAAAAAAACACATACCTTGTATCTGCGAAGGTGTAAGAGTAGGGAGTTATGTTTATATTTTGTCGTTTATATAATAATGTAAAGAACTGCTCTACCGATTTTGCCTGCTGATTCCTTCGTGCACCTCCTTTTAAAGAGGGCCGCGTCATACCAAAAAGTCCCACCACGAGACTTTATTTTCTATAAGTTGAATGCTTGTCGGAGTACCTTCTTTTACATAGGGAAGCTCAAACTCCAATCATGAGTAAAATGGGGGTTACATGGGTTCAGCTTTACCTTAGCCCTTTGCTGCAATAATATGTGTGAATAAACTTTTAAATATTAAGAATAGGATATAAGAAGAGATAAAAAATTTTCATTAAAATAAAGAATTTACATTAAAATGAGAAAGAATTAAATTTAAGTGCAAAGATGAGAAATCTGGGTGTGAGTTCTCTTTTCTATGGTGCATTCACGCTCTAATTGGGTGAAGACCTCGCGCAATGATACAAGGCAAATCTTTTAAGGGCACACAATGACCCTGCTATTCCAAAATCTCCCCTTTAGGAGGAATTTAACCATTGCCTATAAACAAGGGTCGAAGTAAAAATTACCAAGTATAAGGGGCCATATACATCTTACAGCGTCCTTTGTTTTTATTGCACAATTTCTAAATTCTTAACTTATTTCAGTTCAGTATTTTTATTTTTAACTTTAATCCGCGCGTTAAACTTTTAACTTTTTATTTCACTCCTAACTTTAAAATACAAACTGGACAAGTTCCTCCCACTTTCGTGATTCTAACTTTTTGAGACCCCAGGGCAGAAAATCGGAGTCATTTTCCTCACCCCCCCTCCCAGCATCCAACTAGAGAGCAGCCTCTCAGCTCTCTCCCATCCAACTTTCTTAGCAATAAATTCAAGAGAACTTCCATCACTATAGGCATGCCTACCGGACTAGTCCTGTCAACCAACCGCTAAGACGTATCTCGCAGACGGAAAAAAACCCACTTTCGCCATCTTCCACATCGCAGAAATCCAGATATGGGATGGCGGGATGCTTTGCAGCCCATATGCCCACAGATTCACCGTAATCACAGCTTCCTTTCACTGCATACCGTAATATGAAAGCTTTCGCGCGCTTGAAAATCACAGTTTGAAGTATATATATATATATATATATATATATAAGTTAATTGGATTTAACACATGATCACACTATAAGAAATTAAAACTTCAGTCAGGGACTGCTTTTTTAATCAAGAAAAAAACACTCCACTTCATCCACCAAGATACCATTTTAAAATACCTCGTACAACCCGTGTTATATATAGAGAGAGAAATTTTTGTAAGAAGAAAATACATCGCTGGTTTTTTTATTGTCATGGAGCTGATACTAAAACTTCCAAACTAAAAACTCAAACCAAAGAGCATTTTATACCTTTTAAAGACTCCGTTGATTATTTAACAAGTATAACGATATGTTATACTTGTTAAACATATGTTAACGATATGTTAACAAGATAACGTTCTTCAGAGTTTAATTAAAACAGTGATTGTGTTGATATGTTTTCTTTAAAATTTGCATTTCACGAGGTTTGTTTTAATTGTAAATTGACTCCATTTTAACTGTTAGCATCTCTTTTTTTTATACATATATTTTTTTAAAATCAAATAAGAAAATAGATTTTTTTCCCATTTTTATTTTTAGATAACGCTGAATGAAATATTTTTAAAAACATATTTTAGTGTTAGAATTAGATTTTAAAATACTGTTTATAACTTGATGTGAAATAATTAGTACATTAAATAATTATATGCGACAAGCAGGATTTATGTTTGATGCGTATTAAAAATATTGCTCCTCAGGGCAACAATACTCTTTCTTAACAAGAGCAACTTAGTTTCTCTTTCTGTATTTAAATAAAAAAAATAAACAGGGGAAAAAAGTTTTTTTTTTAATATTTGAAATGAAAGTTTTTAAGAGCAATATTTATAGTATAATTTTAATATATATATATATATATATATATATAAGCTGGCATTACACCGCATTAAATATTTAATATTCATACTTGACTGTTTCATAATCTCGTTTTGAACGTATTACTCAATGAAAATCTCTTTAATTCTAAATCAGTATATAAATATAAATACATCACCCCTGACTTTGATACATAACAATGAAGATATATTCCAATAGTCGCCATTGTGTATGTGTTTTTACACGAACTAAAAAAGATCAGCAATAGGGAAAAGAATCAAATATTCTTTATTTCTTTTAGCATATTTTTTAAGTAGTAGTATGTTTCAATAGAAATTTATATGTAAACTAAAAGTATAATATTATATTATGTGTGAGAATTTGTTAATGTTATATAATATATAAATTAAAGGTCGTGGAGGAATAGCAAAGACATATTACATTTCAAATTCTTCATATTCTGTTATTGCTCTTCTCAATTAATTTCAATAAGCTTTTTCAGACAAAAATATGTCCAAATTTTATTTCTTGAAAACCCATACTGATTTTAAAGTTAGAAATAACTTTGTTTCAAATAAGCTTGAATGCGCGCTTAAAGGACGGACAAGATAATTTAAAAATATGTTAAAATTCAAATTCAAAGGAAAGTATTCTGAATCGAGAAGAAATGCTTTTATATTTTTTAGGTAAATCGCTCGAATGATCTTCCGGCATACAGCAACAGGAACTAATGTTGCTGAAAATTATTCAGAAAATAATAATCACTCTTAAAATATTTCCTAGAATAAACGTTTTATTAATTAAAATATTAATTCTTCACAAACGTAACAATCCAATCTGCTTTATTCTTTTAAAAAATTGAATGCAACAAAAATAAATTTTTCAGTTGATTTTTAAATCATTAACCTACAAAAAGATAATATTTTTAAGGGAAAAAAATATTTGTCATCAATTGAAAATAAAACTTTGCACATATTTTCTTCAAAATATTTGGACAGCTTCTCTCTCTTAAATGCGTACGGATAGAGAAATCTCAAATGTGTTAGATAAAATGTAATTTATACTCTAGTTGTACAATATAAATTACATTTCATAATGTTTCTACTTTTTCACCATACAGATATATATATATGAATCCTAAAACTACTAAATGTAAATTCAAGAGGGAAGATGATCAGTGATAACACGTTACTATATTAACACGGCATTTCCCACGCGAAATAAACGAACAAAATTTCAAGCGCAGGGTATCTAGCCATGTCACAGCATTACACATAATAATAGGCGTGTAGTTCTTACGGTATTAATGATTGCTCTGTTACAGCTGGATCCATAGCATAATCTATTACTATAACGATCTTATATTTAAACAACAGACTTTTGAGTATGCATTACTTTCTTTACAGAGATGAATTACGTTTCAACCCGCACAACTACAATAGTTGGCTTAGAGTCCGGAAATATCTTACTGTGAAATTTATTATAACTGCTGTCTTATGTATCACATACTGTTCTCGCATCTGGTATTATGATTTGTTATGGTATTGGATTCTACTCTTCTTGTGTACATTGTCAAATCAATGATTAGTCAGCTCTAGATCTCTAAGGCTTTGAAACTTCTGGTCTTTCCTTACTTTTACAACTTTTTTGTGTCCATATTCCAATTTGGCACGAAAACTCAAAACTTCTTCCACTTGATTGCATAGCTATCTTGGCCGGCCTGTTCTCCTAAATTATCGTCTGTCGAACAAGTCTTGCTGGTGACGTATTTTATGCCACATTAGATGAGCAGCTAAAAAAACACGCTATGCCCAAAATAAACATTCATTGGCTAAATTTAATGATTTAAACACTTGGTTTAAAGAAATTACAAATGAAATTTTGAGATGATTGCTGAGATGATTTATGATGCTCCCTTTTCTATTAAAGATAATATATTTGAGCCTCTAGCATATTAGAGCGTTATCTTCTCGTCTTAAATATTGAAACAAAAATTAATAACTTTTTTGTTGTTCAATAATTAAAATTACATACAGGAAAGTTTTTAAGAGGTCTTTTGTATATTTTCACAATTAGCAAATTTAATTATTCATTGTAGCACATCGACATTAATCTTTAGGGAATTAAATATTAAATAAAAAGTTCGAGTTACTCAGTTTAAATACACAAGGTTAAGTGTTTGAGTGTGTTGATGAGTTTCGAGCTGTGGGGAATATCAATATCATCTCCTCTGAACGCATTATTTTTTCTTTTATTTATATATATATATATATATAATCTTGATCACACAAATGATTAAGTATATTTTAATCTGAACTAAAGAGTATGTTTAATGAAATTTTTTTTGTTTCATATTGATATAAATTTGTCGTAAAACTTCTTTGTAAAAAAAGAAACTGAAATGAAAATTTCTAATAATTTGTATAGATATACGAGCAGTGTGTTTGAGAAAATACAGATACAAAGGATGCATTTAAATAAAATAAATTAGTCAGATATGTATTCAAAAATATTTTATTATAAAGAAGAATTCGTGTACATTTTTACGTTATGCATATATAGACAAAAATGAGACGGTGTTTTAATGTTTAGGTATAAAAAAACACCTCAAAAATCTAAATAATTTTTGAACATAAGAAATGAATGTAAATTAAAAAATGAGTCAGACCATAAATATTAAGAAAGCTTTTTGTTTGATGAGTTGTGCGTAAACAAGATGTTTGAAAAAAAATATTTCAATAGCAAAAATGTGTTTCTACATGAAGTAAAATAGTATCTTCAAAACTATTTACATCAGTTGAGAAAGCTTTAACTAAGATATGGCTTTCTACATTAAATTTTTAAACTCGTTTATTTATTTTTAAATTTAAAAAAAAATATTTAAAAACTCTAATTTTCGAAACCAAGCTCAATACTATATTTGTTATGTTTTATACATTAATGTTATAAGAAACAAAATTTCGAAAGAAAAGCTCAATACGTATTATTTTCTAATTAACAAAATTACTACAAACAAAATTATGTAGGAGATTTAAAAAAAAGTTCTATGCTAAGTTTTGGAAGGAATAATTTCAGCCGCTATTCAAGGAGATATTACTGATATGAGAATTTGAATATAAAAAACGTAAATAATGCAGTATGTTAGGCAGTCGAACTTATCATGCTTTGATCACATATGGCAATCTCATTGCGGTAATATTTCCGCTGTAAGGCTACTATACTGGCGGCCGCATCAAATAAATTTCGCCAGGTCTTAAAAAAAAAATTATAAATAAAAGAATCGTTTGACCCAAAAGCATGCCAAGAAAAAGGCCAAATGAAGAAAAAATAGTCTTCGAGATAAACAAGGCAGACGCAACTGTCTTAAAATTCTTAATAACTTGATTATATATCAATTACTTATTTAGTTCTTAATTATGTATGCATAGCTGTCATACATCAATCGATTGATAAAATATTATTTGATATTTTATGAATATTTTTTTAATCCATACGAGTTACAAGAAGTCGTAAAACGAGTTATGTTTTGCCTGTTATAACATATTTTTTTAAAAATTAAACTTATTATTGGAGGAAAAGCAGGCATTTGCACAAAATGTTAAGTAAAATTTACTATTAGTTAACAGTAACCCATTATGTGGTTGCTATTTTATAAACTTACGCTTTCAAATTATAGAAATAAACAATACAGTATACATATACATTGTTTCCATCTTAAAAATAAGACATGTTAATAAAATTTTAATTTTCCAATACAAATAAACAGCATTGTATTCAGGACATATTTCAAAAAGATTAAAATGTGATTAAATGATTTAAAAACTAATTTATATCCTAAACCAATCTTACTATGCTTACAAAAAACACTTTTTAAACACATATATCTTATCACAGCATGTGTTGGGATGTTAAAATCCATATTTCTTTTCCAAAATGTCTTTTTTCGATATGCATTCCATTGTCTCAGTGTTGCAAAAGGTGTCGGGAGGGCAGCAATGAATTAGATCATTACAACATACAGCATCTCGATAACGACAGCAACCATAAATATCTTTGCCAATCAAACAACAAGTATTCTCAGGAGGACATCTCTGCTTTCTTCCGGGGCAGTAAATATCTGTATCCCAATCTGACAAATACCAAGTGGAATTAACGCGTGATGGTTTAGTATACCTCTTACCTTTCTCGACAGGTTGGCAGAGATAATTTAATGAACGACTCAATATTTGCTTATTCTTCATTGGATCCATTTCAACATTGAAAGATAGCTTCTCTAGAGCAGTAAAATATTCCGACTTTTTTATACTAGGTCTAAGCAAAACTAGGGGGACATTAGAGACCAAAGGATGACATTTATTAGTTTCGTCGTTGCAAAATACTGTGGTTTTTGGACAACACCATTGATTACCGTTGGCCTCTGTGCAGTGTCTTGAACCTGTAAAGAAAATGTATTGCTTAAAAAATTAGGCAGTCAAAACAATTAAAGAATTATTGGAAGTTTTATCTCTTTAAATATTTTTTTTCTAAAAAATACCTAATACTGATATTAATAACAAACTAAGGACTTTTACCCCAGAAAAGGATTTCTTTGTTTTAATTTGTTCAGCAAAATTATATTGTTCTTAAAAATTTATAACCTTCTATCAAATGCTTATTGTGATATTATTAATATTTAATTAGTTTCGGTGGCAAACATGAATTCAATACTAGCACCCAGTTGAAAGATCTTTACTGCGATCGGGACACATTTGTATCCGTTTAGGATAAAGATCAAGAAAGGTTCGCCACATTTGATACAATGATTTCGAATCTAATACTATTTGTGATACTAAAAGTTTAATTATCATCATGTGATTTCGCAGGCAGATGATTTTCGTTATTTTCGCTCATAGATTCATTCATTCCATTTCGGTTTTTATCAGTACCTTTCAATGATCACATAAAAGGCCCATGCTTAAAAAATCTTCAAAAGTGTTTTAGACTCTGTGAGATATGGTCATAAACTCAATCTTTCGAGTCTTGGTATTACTTAAGGTATCCGACTACTTGCAACGAATTTTTTTTTTAAATGGAGATATGGGAATTTTTTGTTGTTTTTAGATTTGCTTAGTGTATTTTAAGAAAAATATGCTAAAATTAAGAAGAGAAAAAGAAATTATTATTACTAAAATGGGCAAAAATTGACATAAACGTGGCCCATTCTACACCAAAAGTTTAAGAATAAATTTTAAATTTTTCAATTCTGATGTGTTGCTACGTTATTCATTTTTGAAAGGACCTTCAGGATAAGATGTATTTTAATTTTTACAAAAAATTAGAACCCTTTTTTTTAGTTATTACATGAAATTGCTAAAAAAAAGTGATTATATCAACATCAGAGGAATTGTAAATTTTGTAATAAAACAGTGATTGATACAATTATAACGGACACGCTTCTCGGTGGTTGTATTAGGAACTTTACCCAAACAAGCGTGTTCCAAATCATACGACCTTCTCAAGTGTTGACAGAAGCTTTCTTGAGATTGGTTCTTTAACGAGTCAACTGGTTCTTTTTGGCGTACGAGACGCCCGTTTCTTCAGTTGAAGATCTTGTGATGGATCTATGCACGCCCTTTCAATAACTCCTTGGGGATTCCTTTAGGGCCTGCATTCTTTCAACCATCTTTGTCCGAGGACAGGACAACGTGATTATGCAAATTAGGTTTAATATATATATTCTGTATTCGCGAGTATTGAGAGTTAGTGAAGTGAGGATAGCTTGGATGTGAAGTGAATAGACGGTAATACGTATACGTTGGAACGTATACGTATTACCACCCGTGAAGTTGGAATCTTGAAGAAGTGCTTAAGTCAACTATTAAAGGCCACGTCTAAAAGTTTAAAGGACTGCTAGAGTGTAGATACTGTGCTCTTATTTCAAATAGAAGTTAGAGAGTTAAATTATAAGTGCGCTTCTTAAAACAAGCTTCGTATAAGTTATAGTAAGAATATATTTGAATGAGCGTATATATTATCCTCACGTTATCTTGTCTCACCTTAGTCCTCTAGTTGATCAAATTGATCTTACTTAGAGTATTATCGTGTCTATGTTAATATTGTGACAAATAAACAATTGAAGTTTATCATGTAGTTTGATCATTTAGTTCCTCCTACACATCTAGCCGGGTTAGAGGGAAGAAGGAATATAAATACCTTACAACCTCATGTCTTGAATATCAGTAGCTACCGTGAGGATACGTGGCATGCTGAAACTTTCCTTAACATAAGGAAATCCATGCAGTGCCCCATGTCAGGCCTGTCATACGACTTCTGGTTGTAATTTCAAACGCCCGTTGCTGTACAACTTTTAAATGAAATGTTTTCTGCCCATAAATGTGTTGCTCTTTCTGTTCCATTTCCCTGCTTCTTCGCGCCAAATCTCGCAACTACGACATTTGTAACCGTGCATTCCTATGTGATTTAGAGTCGTCTCTATTCCTCCTACACATTATGCACGTTCATCTGTCTGGTAGAGAATCCCCCTGTATATTTTCAGTTTTTGCATTTCATCAAGTACAATTTCCATTATATTCTAAATCCGAGAATGTTTTTTATAATATTTTTTTCATGCATCACTTTAAAAAGGAATTATTATGCTCTGCTATTCCCATTTCCATTTAAGCATGACATCTACTGATAATGATTGCAATGGTGTGTGATAATCTGAAGAAAAGAAAATTAAATAAGCTTTTATGAAATTAAGTCTTGTTCTTATCGAACTGAATGTTAAACTTTTGATGAAATTCTCAATGGTCATTTAGAACTTATTTAAAGAAGAAAATTGAAGAGATGAAACAAATTATTCTGCTAAAATTCTCTACATTGAAAGAAGAAAAAAGAAAAGAATAGTATGCGATATATGTCTGAATAACTCGAAATAAAAAATGGCGTAACTGGAATCGTTATACAATTTAAGTTTAAAAATCGGTAACTAGACAGTTGTCATTTTTTTTTAAATTTTACTATCGTGAAGGCATTAAAACTATTTTGAACATATTTTAATTGATATTAAAATTATGTTTATAATTCCCTAAAATGGAATTCAAAAACTAAAATGGAACTAAAAACCTGATTAGTAAATGTGTGCATCGAAATTTTGTAAAAAACCTATGTTGATAATTTTTTTAGTATATATTAACTGTTCAGTCTTTATCAAAATAAAAATTAAAATATCTTGCCTTATTTATAAAATTTAAACAGTTCAAAATAATAATTTGTAAGCAAAACAAATAAAAAAATAGCAGTGAACCAAGTAATAACGGACATTAAATCAAAAATAATAATAGTAACACAATAAGTAAAATTTAAATAAAATAGGATCTGAACGAAATACAAGAAAGGATAAATAAATATAAAAATAACGCGTTTTTTTAGAATTTGAATACAATTACCTACAGATTATTTTTTAAATAATTGATTCTCTATTTTTGTTAAAAAAAACTGGAAATTTTAGTAATTTTTTAGAACAAGTAAAATGTGATTGAAAATACGTTTTCTAAGTGTATCGTATTTTTAATTTAAACGGCGCTTTACAGTATAATACTTAAGCACACAATCCACTATTCAAATATAAAATTAATTCATTTTTTTAAATGCACTTTACATTTTTTTATAGTACATATGTGATTTTATTTTGTAATTTTTCATTGTAAAGTTGATCACGTGTTCTCTATTCTTGATTGCTATTCGTAATTTGTAGTCGGCAGATGTTTTTAAAGGACAGACGATTTTTTTAGATTAAACATTTCATTATTCTAGCTGAAAATCTTTATTTCGGGTTTGATAATGTTTGTAAATTTCTATACTTTCTTATTTCTTGTTATTGGAAATTGTTTTCAGTTATTTTTCCTGAATAATACAACTGAAAGGAATAAATACGTATTTTTTCTAAAAAAAATTAGATCGTAAGGGATTGAACCTGAAAAAAATGATGCATTGCTAAATGTTTGATTTAATATTATTTATGAACGTTTAATTTGCGAATGCGAAAAGCATGTGATTGAAGAGAATTTGATTGATTAGTTTATTTGTAAATATACCGCAAGAGATGAATGCATAAGCGTCACATTAAAAGGTCTGTGAAAAAATATATTTGAAGAAAATAAGGTATGATCTGCTTTTAATAAAAGAACGAATTCGCTTTTTCGAAAAAGCCCATTGTGTGATTCCATTTCTTTTGAGGCTACTATCTTAGAGTACAACCTTCTTAAGCACAACTAAAATTTTATCGCTTCATTTGAGATTCAATTCTGCTCAAATTTTTTAATTTCCTATGGAAAATTATGAAAAAAGTAGCAAGCTAATGAGTAGTGCTGCATCTTTCTCAGTGATCTTTAAACAGTTCGTTTTTCTTCAGAATAAAAATAATTTTAACAGAGAGTAAGTCTTTGTTTTAAAGGAATGGTATAATTCTCTTATTTCTTAGAACTAATATGTTTCAATAATACACTTATTATTATTTTGGGGGATTTCCCTGTTGTGTAAACTGAGAACACTTTATTATAGATATATATACAATATATACCTATTGTTGCCACTTCTAATATGTTCAACATTTCCTGTTTTATAATATTTGATAATTGTTTCGCGTTTGTTAATTCACTTCTGAATCTGGCAACATAATTTTAGTAAAATAAGTTTTTGGAATATTCTAAGTAGTTTACGTTTTACTTTAAGAAAAGAAATGCATAATACTTTATGTTTCCGGAGTGTGTGCTCAATTAATCCGTTCTTTCATGTAAACAGCTTCATTTATTCAAACTGTAAATAGCCTCATTTATCCTGCGTGTCGAAGAAAAATAAAAGAATATTGTAATTGAAGAATAGTTTTCTATAGTCACACCTATAGAGTGGCGACCCATTTTAGCGGTAACCAGAAAAATTGCCAATTTCTCCGAAAGATACCATAAATGTTGGAAAGATAGTTAAGCAACAACAGCGTAACACTTATTTTTAATCAAAAACTCATTATTTTCGAATAATTGGGCTTTTTTAAGCATTTGTTGACATATTTCTTTTTCTCTAATGAATCAAATCCTTCTTCATTCATTAAAACTCACTCAGGTTTTTTTTACATAAAATTAGAAAGAAATATTTTAATATTTCCATTTATGTATACTAGGTGGCAGCATATGTGTTTAAAATCTAAATTGGAATCATAAGTGATCCTCGGAAAATCTCGTAGATGTGTCACGCATAAAAATACCATTTTAGCAAGCTTAGAGATTTTTTAGATAAGAATAAATAATATACTTTACTAATTACAATGTTTGAACTTGAAATTTTTTTTAAAACTGGGTGGATTTCATCGCAAAATTATAAATATAAACAAGTTATCAGATTTGGTATATGTAGTCGGTGTTATACAAAATTATTGATTTACACATTTACCGAAGAAAAATATCGTGCTCTTGTCACTAGATTAACATTAATCAGCCATCAAGTGGTTTTGTATTATTTTTGAAAAATACACACTTGCAAAGAGATGCAATAGACTTCATTAGGTTTTTTCAGAAATTTGACGAATTTCTATGATAATTTAAATTTTGTTGAATGCATTTTTTAACAATTTAAGCAAAACTTTTTCCTCTAATAAACTTTTTAATCAAGCTGTGATGATTTTTTAAAACTGTTTTCCCTAATATAATTATGCAATACTATATTTTACAGTTTTATTATCATCTACTAGCTTTTACCCGCGGCTCCGCTCGCGTTGATGTCTTTAAATAACTGTCAAAGTCGTAATCATTATCATTAGAAAATAAATAATATAATATGGTAATTTTATTGCTTGACTGGAACCAATAAAATTTAAAAATTCTAAAATTGAGCTTAGTTTAAAAAAACTGAAAACGTAATTTATTGTAATAAATAACAATAAAAATTCAATATCTGAAACTATTAATATTTTTAAAAATCGACAGTTACGTTTTATATGTAATTCCTCTTTAAAAGAGCTCAAAACAGAATATTATTCTAAGATGCTACGGTATACCATTTTTTATGTTCTTCCGTCAGTTGCAAATATGTGAAGATTTGAGCATTGACACACCGATCAAGCTACATATAGTTGGCCATGGGGAAACCATTGCTTTTCTAAATGTACCCCTGCTACCTGAAATGTTAGCTTTGTTAATAGCAACAGTAAAACTGGAAATTGAACTCGTTTGAATTGAGACAGTAGGTCAGTGGGGATACTTGGAATTCGAGGTATGATAACATTATCCCTTTCCATGACATATGTTAAAATAGTGGCTCCAAGTATATTCTGCATCAGTTTTGTGATCTAAAACCTCGTTCCTTTACATAGTCGAGGAGCATCAAGATTTTGCATAAGTATAACTGGTACATTTTGTTTTAATTGAAGTTTATAAAGTTCTGATAAACAGCAAAATTTCATTCAAATAATATTCAGTAATAACTAAAAGAATTAGTTTATATATATAGAAAACCAATAACTTTAATTCAATATAACGTGTTTGTAATCAGAAAATAATTGGATTTTTAGCATCCATTTCCTGACTGAAAACCATTTATTAAACTAGTTTGAAAAAATGCATTACGACAAAATTTACGTATTATATTTAAAAAAATATTTTATAAATGTTTACATTAAACTTTATTAATTGTTTTTCCCCCTACTTTATATGCAAACTATTTCAAAAACCTATTATTGATGTTTCTTTAAATAAGTAAAAAAACATTTCATTATAATTAATTTTTTACTTGATTTAGAGCAATTTATTTTATACATTACATATCAAATTAATTAATATTGTTTAATTATCTATTGCAAATAACATACAAGCATATATGAATATAACACACAAAAATCTTATGTATTATTAACACTTACCTTTACGACACAAATTGGACTCATGACACTTGAAATTGAATTCTGAGGCAAGCGCACCACTTATCAAAACGAATATTAGTAAACAAATCATGTTGATTAAAATCTGTAAAAAAAAAATGTTATTTAAAAAGATACATTTTTTAACTTAAACAAATTTTCAAGTATTTGTCCTCACACTTAAACAAATTCGTGCTTAAAAAGATCAAACAGTACTTAATTCAAAATATTTAACGTTTGTGCAAAAAGTTATAAAAAAACACATTTCCTTGTTGGTCAATATTTCGTATTATCATTTGCGACTTCATTTTTCCACCTTTAAAAAACAAAACTCAGTAAATGATTAAAAAATTACATTTCCAATATTTTAACACTATAGTTGGATCGGTTATTTTAAACGTGTAGATAAAAATTTCCACTTTTTTTAATCCAAATAATGTACCTTAAAGTCGGATTTTTCAAAAAAATTAGGCAAATTGAGATCTTTAAACAGTTCTCCTGGTAATTCCGTCTCTTACTCGACACCACAAACTTTTCGAAATGTTTCAGTTTAAAGTTTGGTACAACATTCCATCGTTTGGGTGTGGTTGTGAAAATTTGAAAATTTACATCTGAATTGCACCGTAATCTTGAAATATTGATGACGCGATCGCAGCTGTTCCTTTACAGACACTCTAATAATCACTCTTGGCAGTAAGGTTACTTTCAGGTTTGCTCTCAATTGCCACTCTGTTTTTACCAGAAGTTTGAAGTAATCATCATTATTAACATTATAAGAGATTACAGAGTCTTGATGTCTTTTTATTACTTCGGTTTCAGTTTGTACTCGAAGTATTCCAATGGGCTTGGGAGTCTTTGCTCTTTGTTTTTCTTTTAAATCTGTTTGCTGATTTTATACTCTTTCATACAAGCTCACAACTATTTAAAATTTCCCTATTCATATTTTCTTCAAAAAAATATATATACTGCAGTTAAGGGAATTTAATTGAGTTTATTATACAATGACAATTACTTGAAATCCTGCATTCATTTAAATTTGGACCTTTTGTACAAATGAAGTTATCGATAGTAGTATACTTTCATGCTGTTGCATCAAAAATCGAGCACACACTTTTTTGAAGCCGTTAATCTTTTTTTGGAAAGAAGTTTTGTTTATATTGCTGGGAGTAGAATGATATCGTAAAATTCGGGGTATAACGAGCATCGGTACTTTAAAGATACAATTTTTAATTTTTAGGTACATTCGCCGTATAACACGCTTAAAAACACCCTTTTACGAAAAAAACATGAAATGTGTGTCCTTACCTTTTGAAGTAATTTTTTCGAGGTATCATTCCAAGCTTTCGAAAAAAAATACTATACATCTAGAGATCTACAACCCTTTAAATTCATAATTAATGTAATTTCTTTTAAATGAACAGAATTTCGATACATGTAGAACTTTAATTTTGTTTCTAAGCTGATCTTTCTTTCAAAAGCTCTTATTTTTTTACCAGGAGTATAACGCTCACCCGTAAATTTCGATTCTACTTTTGTGTTAATAGGGAGCGTTATACGCCGAATTTTATGATAGTTTTTATACTAACTATCGTGGAAGTTATTATTTAGCTCCCATGGGAGTATTTGCAAATCGTAATAATAGATGCTCTTTCGTATCACTATTTAATCTTTAAGCCCTCATTAAGTATTTTTAGAGCGTTGTGATACCTCATACTGTTCTTCGTAACAACTTATTAAGACTTCTTTGTGAAAAAGAAGGTTATTTTGGGGGGGAAAAACTTTCAAGTTATTATATATTGGACATTCAAAATATTTTCTGATGTAACAATTTTATAAGAGTTGCCCAAATGAAAAGTGGGCACATGCAATTGTTTCAAAATGATTGCAGCTATAAGAACCTTACCGAACATGTATATAAAAGGAAGTAGGGGGTATGCAGCGCATATGACGTGCAATTATGAGACCTGTTCTTGTGTTTTAGGCAATAAACCAAAAGTAAAGTCGTACTATTCATGGATTCGTCCAAATCGGTGCGATGTGCGATAGTTTGGTTTCTGATTGCGAAAGGTAAGCTGAATGCGGGCAATAATCAGCGAATGGGATCAATCTACGACGAACGCTGCTTAGTTCGAACAATTGGTGCAAACGTTTTCCTGAAGGGTGGCAAAAGACACCAGATCTCCATGACAATGCTGGCACAGACGTCTCTCGTGAAGCTCAAAGAATCTTTAAATATTTCATTGAAAAGTTTTGGAACACCCACCCTGATGTCCGAATTTGTCTCCCTGATACCTCCCACGCATTTTCACACTTAAGAGAGCAGTACGTTATCATTCAGGCTATGAGGTGAAGGAAGCTATGCAGTTCTTCTCCGAGAATCAACGAGAATCTTTCTTCAGCGAAGACAGATATATTGTCGAAACAATGGGACCTGTATTGCAACGCCCAAGGTGATTTATTTTAAATTCTAGTAAAGGTATTATTTTTATTCAACTTGCCCACTTTTCTCACTTGGGTAACTCTTATGTTAAGTATATTAAACTTGACCATCTTTGCATACCTTGTCGATGTTGCAACAACATTGAAAATGCATTTGAAAATAAAAGTAAAAATGTCTACTGAGAAATTCATTGCTACATTATCATGTGTTGATATTCAACTGAAAGACAAAATAATTTTATGAAACGGGAAGGGATATTTCGTTTCTATAACAAGCCGGATGTTACACGTCAACGGATAATTCCATAAAATAAAAGCAGGGCAACAGTTATTGATATTCCAGATTTAAATCAATATTATGTCCAAATTTTCTAAAATTTCTAGCTCCAAAGACCATTTTTTTTCAATAACAAAAAAATGGAAGCTAAAAATGTATTTTCAATATGTTAAGGTACGTTTGTCAAAGGGGAAATAAGTAAATTAAACGGAAAACATTACGAAAATATTGGCATTTTTTTAAAAAAAAAATTGCTTCTGAGCTACTAGCTCGAACAATAAAGGTTTTTAAATAGTTTTTAATTTTTTTCCTCTGTGCTCGTATCCTGAACAAAACCTAACTGCCCTCGTGCAGCTCTATTGTGCGACGTAAAAACCACTCTCACTCACTTACCCAAACAAAACACGTGGGTGTGGTAGCTTAGTGTTCAAAGTCGTGGATGGTGCGTGTCAATAGTTTGATCGAAGTGTCACTGAGAATCTATCAAGGCTCAAACGTCCTCTCGTTGGTGTAGAAGTTAGGAGAGGTGGGTGGCAGCTAAGATGTGTCCGCGTGGCTTAACCATTGCTCAAAATTACGAGGTCTGTAGCCAATAGCCTCCATGTTGCTTTACGATGTTAATACAAATCTCTTACATCCAATCAAATCACATCAAGGTCATTCTAAAAGCAACATCATTAGTCAATGATAAAACATACGCCCGCGTACCGCTGAAAGGGCCCAAACCCTAACGCCATGTACGTATTTAATCATTTCATAAAATATTAAAGACAAAGCCTGACTTTGCATGGGGACCCCAATGTGTTCTCCGTTACGCAATTGATGGAGTCTCTGGCTGAACTGCAACTGTGACCGTATCATTTGTCTTTCTAGGCTATGATATGATAAATGACTGTTTGATAGAGATTTATAAAGCTTCCAGCGATAAAACCTAAAGGGTGGAACTCTGTGCACATTATTGGGATAATAATCTCGAAAATCTGACTTTAAAGTAGGTACTTAAATAAATTTTAAAAAAAATGGATACCTTTATAAACTAAACTTGGTACTATTTTCACTTATAACGTTAAAATGTTGGAAATGTAAAACATGTTTATCATTTATTAAGTTTGGTTTAAAAAAGGTTAAAAGAAATTGTATAAGAGTATGAAGTATCGCTATATTTACCTCCCTCCCCCTTCCCCCGAAAAAAGAAAGAAAAGAAAATCGTCTTTGTGTAGAGTTAATTGCAGGAAATAAATATAATTTTGAATTTACAGGTTTTCATTTTTTAGAATCCATTTCAGTTGGAACAATAGTGTTATGAATATTAATAAGTAAAATAATTAGGAAAAAAAGTAAGAAAAACAGCACAATTTCTCTACCTTTGCAGAACTTAAGAAACAAAGAATATTTTTTTCTTGTGATTTTTTGCGTAGTTAGACGAACAACAACCTTTTTAAGCTATGGCGACCAGAAGGAAAACAAATTGACTCATCTTAATTATCATAGCAAAAATTATTTGTTAATAGAATCATTATTAATTTGAATTCGCCTCATTCACCTGAGATTTAAAAAAATACGATTATACTCTCATAATAACTTAACTTTTTTAAAATCACCTAGTACTGGAAAAAACAATGCTGCTTCAGAATATAATATGTAAGTTATTGATGAATTTGTACAAATGATTAAAAACGAACTCTAAAAGCTATTGTAGTTTCAGCGAGAAGCAGTCACGTAATGGAATTTTGAGGGATAGCCCTTTTTTATACATCTGTAAAATTATTACGGTGTGTGCGATTGTGGATAGATAGAAGTGTGTCTGAATAAATTCTATGTAGAAAAATGGTTAAATATAAGCTCTTCTGCAGTTATTTTTAAGAACAGAATCAACTTCTAGAACATAAACCGGAAAAGTCTAGCGTTACCCCTATTACTAGCCTATTTTTAGAAGAGGCACAGAACTTCTCTACATCAATCCACCTCGGATATTTACTAGTCGAAACCACTGGAAGATTAATCAACTGTGCGAAAAAAGTTTCACAGAGGCGAGTTCTAGGCAAAACGACATCTAGTAATATGTGTAAATCGCATAACAGCAACGGAATAAGGGTTTCATTTAACACACTCTTCATGTCAGATAGAATATAAGTCGATGGAAGATGTAAACTCCATACTGATCAAGTTTTGCTTGAAAAATGACAAAATTGACAATTCATTTAAAAGGAGCTGGAAAATTGCTCTTATCCATTACCCATCCTTGAAAGAAATAGATTAATTGGGTCTATATTTTTTGTGTGGGCAGGTATATCGTTAGATGCCCACATTGATTTGTATACCGACTCAAGAAGCACCGTTAGCGATCTCTCATACAAAAGCAACAATCTTGACTAAATTGTTCATTCTGATGCAAAGAGTGTGTGCGCGGTGCGTAATTTCTTTTCATTCAATACGACGATAAGGATAGCTCGCTCAGAGCTCAGTTGGTGAAGAAATATTTAGTTATTTCCGTACTATACTCACAAGAAACTATTCAACATAACAAAATATATTGGCGTAAATACTGCATTTTATATTCATACTGACAGTTTAATTCAAAAACCATTTCGAATTATTTACACATTGATTTAAATATTTGCATAATCGTAATTGGATTAATTATTGGAATAGTTACCCTAAATATTTTCAGTATATTCGCAAAATGTTTCCTGGCTTGAATTTGAATCATTTGTAGTTATGCTAAGAAATATTTAATCTCAAATGAACCTTCATTATCAACACAAATATTTCTTTATTTAAAAAAACCACAAAAATTACTTTAACTTCAGACTAAAACTAGACGTTCCTCAAAATTCATTTTTTTTTTCATTTTTATCTTTTCTTTCTTATTCCAACAAGCTTAGATTATTTTTTACTTTATTTTTAGTTCTGTAACAAAAATTAAGTACTTTCCTTTATAGCCTTATTCTTCAACTTACCAGGGATTTTTCAGTAAAATAATTTAGCAATTATTAATAACTTATGAAAATTATATGATGGACATCTTTTCTTAAAAGAAAGCAAAATACATTTTATGGCAGAATTGTTAAGAATGCTAATATAATATTTTCTCCTTAACTGATCAACTTTTCCAGTCATATAAAGCTAAAATATCAATAATCATTGAAAAATAGCCATATATATTTCTTAGATTACGGCTAATTTTATTGACATTTCAGTCAAAGCACTAAGCAAGGCTCTTTTTGTTATATTCGTACTCTCATGTGAAAATAAATGAAAGATAATTAAATTTCACTTACCAACTTCGCACTTTAAAATTTGTTTGAACGACTTTTTTTCATCAAGTTTATATCTTTCTCCCACGTTCCGCTAAAATTCCACGAAAAGTGTCGGGATTCAAAAGTTTGTTTAAACTCTCAACATATCATTTACCTAACAAACTAAGTCCACTATTTTTTTTTAATCCAACGAAACTATTTTCTCAAGCCAGACGACCTAACTTGTCTCTAACCAGTCATACGCCCCTGACCTATGACCATCTTTTATATTCTTTCTCTTAAAATAGCAATCTTGCCTTTTCGGCCAAAGGACCGGTTACGAGAAAAACAATCGTTCCATAGACTGAAGAATTTATCGAGACGAGATTTGATCGTGCTATTATTATGCGTCTACACAAATCAATGCAATGATTATTTTTCTCCAGAAAAAGTGGAAATGAACTGTAGCAAATGAAAAGCTTAGTATCTCTAGACTCTTTCCAATTTTAAAATTTTTGTCTCCACTTTCGACACGCTTAAAAAATTATCGAAATATTTATAACAAATAACAAAAGGAAATTTTTTTCCTACTGGTCTAAGGAACTACGTTATTTCGAATAATTCTAATATTACTAACATTTGAAACTCATTTAAAGAAACAATTTATGTGAGATTACTTTTAACAGTTTTTCGTTAACAAATCATTTTAAAAAAAGAAATTTTTTTTGATATAATTAAACTATATATTTTAATGAAATTCTCTAAAAGATTAAAAAATACAGAATAAAAAAATATATCTTATTAATTTCCGGCAAATTGAACCAATATTTATAAGTTAAAGTTGTTAAAATGTTATATCACATTTTATTTTCAAAACAATATAGTTTACTTAATGCAATTTGTTAATATACTGTATGCAATTAATTTATGCTAATTATTACAATACAATTTTTTGAATCTAATCAACTATAAAATTCATACAATTTTTCTCTTATACAAATACACGCACACGTTGCATTCCTTAAGAGCCCCCGAGATGGTTACGGACCAATACTGATCCGTAAACAAGCAAGTTGGTATATCGTGTTCAATAGTGGAAACTTCATGAATTCATTCTCTCGAAAATAGTCACGAATTTTATGCATATAAGTAAAAACAAATATTAAACAAAATATTAATTCAAAACGATTTTTGATTATTTTCGAATTTATTTTAGGTGATTATAGTAATTTTATATAACCACAGACATTTAAACTTATTGAAATATTTGTTGAAAGTTTGAAGAAAAAAATATCACAGAAATGAGACATATATCTAATTATTTCCGGTATATGCATTAAGATTCCTTTTTCAATTTTTTAAAATCTTACTTAAGCAACCTAGAGTGTTTTGCATTAAAGAAAAATTATTGTTTTTGCTACTGCATATTTAAAATTCTCATATTTCCTCGGGAAATCTTGCCACTATAATTTTAAAAAAATCCGTGAAACTTAACTTTTTCTCAATACCCCAATTTTTCTTTTTGGTCTGGGTCAAATTTAACAGAACATTTTTTTGAATGTTCTATTTCCAATTTAACATTATATTATATTATGAATAATTCATTTGAATTTTCACTCACATTATTATTTTTAACACTAATAAAACATATTTTTCAGTGACAGACCGTAAGCAAATGATAAATATTTTCAACACTACAGTTACTTAAAAAAGGACTAAAGAGAAACTACTTGAAAAAGAGAAAGTGTTATAACCTTCAAAACAAAAATTGTGATTTATAATTAAGTAATGTTTAACTCTTATGTATCTTTAACTTTCCAGAAAAAAGTCGATTTTCAACACAAAAAAAATAATAAGAATATACTTTTCCATGAGTTTAGAAATGGTTTCTATTATTCCTCGTTATGAGGGAGACCCTAAAATTTCATAAGCTCTGACTGACTTGCAAGAGTTAATTACACAAACTGATGTTTAAATTTAATTAGTTTCTGGGGTGGGGATAGGTAATCTATTTGCTTAACCTTTATTTATCCATTTATACTATATTTTATTAAAAAAAAGGATTATATATAGGGCCTCTATAATACCAATTAACGTTATTAGGCATATTATCATAATGTAAAGGAAAACTAAAATACTAAAATAATTTTAAAAAATGCTAAATATTATATGCAGTAGAAAGGAAAGTGTGAATAAATCATTTCATGCATTCGATTTAACTCACTGTAGATATCCAATGGTTTTAGAAGTCCACAGCGGTTGTCATAATATTTAGAAGCAACGGAAAAGTTACTTACTTAGAAAGTGTTACTCCTAAGAAGGTCAAGTGAAGTGTATTTAAAAGTAAAGACAACCTACAGCGGCTGTAAACAGGTTTGCTGTTTCTCCTGAAAATTTATAAATCTTCTTTTTTTGTCTTCTTTCATTTTCGGAGAAGGTCATGCCTTATATAACTGTCTTTGAAAGAAATTTATTCTCAAGCAATTAAGATATTTATTGAAAAAAAATGAAGCACGTGTTATATATGAGCTTCTTTTATTATATCTCCTAGTAATTTTATGATTAAATGAAATGTTAAAAGGATACATTAAGAAATAAAAGAAAAGCTGTTAGGAAGCCCTTTTTTATACTGTATATGTCCCTTGGGAAACCGTACAAAAAAAATTTATACAAAAATACATGCGACATGTAGTAAATCTCGGGATATGTTCTACAACTTTAAAATATCGAGTAACATGAAAAAATCCTAAATATTTTCTTAAAAACCCGTGGGAAAAAAAGCAATAATGAAATCCCTGTTACATATTTATAAAACAAACAATTTTAGTTATTAAAAAATAATTAAAACTAGTGTACATTAAAAAAATTATGTCTATAAGTAGATACAACATATAAAAATTCAAATTAGCCAACTATTCAGCGCTACTTGATAACAAGGTACACCTTTATTACGAACTGAATCAAATACGCTATTATCAGTAAATATGTCAGATAGGGTCTCGAACAGGGGTGGCTAATCCGCGGTCCAAGAGCCGCATGCTTCACACATTGAATAATTTTGTGACTCTCGAGATTCGGTACAACTTTACAAAATACGATTATTTTGAGCAATATTTTTATTTTTAGTAAAGTGTTTTGTAACAAATAAATCCTATGATTGTTTCTATTCCATCGCATTTTCTTTGTTTTTGTCCAAACTTGCTTCTGTTTTTATACAAACGAAATAAAATAGTTAAGATACAAATATTTCAATAATTAAATCAATTAAACATTATTTGATCAATGCATTATTATTATATTATCTGTGTTCATACATAAAAAATAGTCTATACATCTATACATTAAAAATAATGAAAATAATAATAATTCCTTCTGTTTTAAATTTCACTAAATAACAACAAAAAAAACTTTAATTTGAACATCTTTTAGAACTTTATTGAAATTATTTATTGCATCCTACGCGAACTGAACGCTTTAATATAAAATATAATAATCCTGGAGAACGGGAAATGCTGTGTCCAAGTTGAAGCGCAACTAAAGAAAGAAAAAGTTATATAATTCAGGTATTCTACGCAACTCCAGAATGCAAAGTAAACAAACCTTGAAATAGACCAAGTTATTTGCACATGTGTGGGCATGATCCGACACATGTTCTGGTTACACTGTGAAAACTAGAATTAAAAAGAAATAGGGGAGGAAGGGGGGGGGGATCGTACTCGAACAAAAAATTCGTGTAACAAAGTATATTGGTGAATCGTGTTATTTCAAAATCGTGTAAAAAACAGAGTTGAGTGTTCACCAATTTTATCATTAACTAATTCAGAAAAAATAAAATAAACGGGGTTATTAATTATATGTGTTTTAAATTAACCGATGAAACTAAAACCTCCATATATGTTTAAATAAGACATTCGAAATTAAAGCAAGGACGATGCCATAAATTTATTTTTAAAATAACTAGCTTTAATGATTTCAAATACATTAATAAAAAAAAGTACTTATCGTTATTACGCAATTTAACAAATAGCACGTATTGACAGGTCACATCCGAATCAGGTTCAGTGTTATTCCATGAGCAGAATATATAATGTTGTAATAAAATTTTAAATATAATGTTTCATTATTTTAAGAAAGAGAATTTATATAAAATAGAATTGGGGTTTGAGCAAAATGTATATTCCTTTTGTGGAGGAAACAAATAAACCTTTCTGTATTCGAAAAATTCCTAGAATGAATGGATACATTTTATCTATGTTAATTCATATTGAACATCACTTAATAAACTGTACATTAATTTCATTATAAATTGATAAAATAATCAAAATCAAAATAACGTTTTTCAGAGACATTTCCCTTTTCTGGTTAACGCAGTTTTCCCATTAATTAACCGTTTTCGGTGCTCAGAAGTTTGATATTTTCTACACGTAATTCCTGAAATACTTTCTAAGAATGCATGTCACTTATTTAAAAGTACAATACACATTAAATGTAAGGCTTTTCTGGCTGAAATAATGTTTATAGAACAACTGAAAAGTATAATAAGAGGGCAGTATGTAGTTATAGGAACTAAATAAAGTTAAAATTCAAGAAACTTTAATACGATGTACAATAAACTACAGACTTTTGTAAATACATTATACATTAATATCAAGGTTTGGAAATGATTGGGTAATAAAATATTAATAATTATCAATTTTACTTAAAAAGTATATATTTTTATCATTAAAAATATTAATAAATACTATATTTCTATTCCCAGAGTTTTAATACTTTTGCTATTACATTTATTTACTTTTGCTATTACATTTGTATAATATTATTTGTAACATTTCGAATTATTATCAGTAACGGTATTCATATTACCAAACGATATTTTGTATTCAGATTGCGGTAACATATTAAAACAGTGTATAAAATAGATGTTCCGAATATTGGGTTCAAATTCTCTATTGACGTTTAAAAATTTTAAATAATGAGATTTTGAAACAACTTGTACTAACTAAAGTACATTATTTAGTGTCACTTCTCCAGGTTAAAAATATTGAAGCCATAGGTCTTAAATTCCAAAGGCAGTTAGACCAATGGAAAAATTACAGACAAGTGCTTTAGTTAAAGTTAACCTATTCCGAAACGCTTTAAATAAAAACGATTCATCAGAATTTCGTCATTTTTTTTTGTCAAAATTGTAATGGAAAAACGAGAAAGAAAGTTAATGGGAAAAAGTATCTCTAAACATCTTCAGTAAAGAGTTGATTTCCAGTTTGAGCTTTAGCATTTATTTATTCAATATGATTGCAATAATCTTAATGTATCTGTTACCGGCAAAGTATGAAATCCGACATTCTAAAGAATGCCTAGGCATTCTATACAATGCCTAAATCTAGCCGGCAATGTATGAAATGATTCCTATTTCACACATTGCCTAGGCATTCTATAGAATGCCTAATGAGAAACCGGCAAAGTACGAAATACATCTCAGATTCATTTCGAATATTGTCAATTGGCAAGACATAAAACTTTTAACGCGTGTCTCAGGCCCAGAATCTGTTAGTTGTACATTGCTGTTTGTTCGGAAATGTCAAAATGCTCAATTTTACTTAAACCTGTTCAACAAAAAATTGGTTTTTTCCTGTGCTACCTGAAAATGGAGGAGCAAGCTATAGTGTTGGAGAAGAAGCCATGGTTTATAGCAGGAGTCGGCTACCTATGTCACACGTGCCACATGTGGCACGCGGTACAATTCTCAGTGGCACTTTACACTACTCAACAAATTTGTAAATTTTTGAATTGTTCCAAAAATGCTCTACTGTACGGTTCGCTGAATCATATTGGTAGATTGGTTTGACACGCAACAGCTAAAAATTTGCCGACCCATGGTCCATAGACGTGAAACAACTATTCAACGGCTAGTTGCCCAAAATTCGAGTTGATTCTCCAAAAAAAAAAGTTTTTTTCTTAACTGAAATTACTTACTAGAAGTTAATAACTGATACAAAAAATGCTAAAATGACTACTAAGAAGGAACTGACTACTAAGAAGGATTGGTTAATGAATAGCTATGATGTGATGTTTGCGGAAAATAAAAGTAAACTTATTTAAACTATTAAAGAGGGCATCAGTACTATTAAACAGTGGTCCCCAACCCTTGGTCCGTGGATCAAAGGGTATCAGGCCACTCAAGGAGCATTAAATTATTTCCATTATATTTACTGGGGTGTATTTTTTTGTGTGTGTGCGATTTTCCATGGAAATCACTTTATATTTTATGTAAAATCACTTTATAATTATTTTTGGTGCAACTGAATTTTACTCTGAAGGCATGTTTAAATACAATTAAATTATAAATTCAAAACAATTTAAAATATAAATAATCAACGTCTCACCCTCAGCGGGCTGCCGTAAAATTATTAAATGTTGACCGGTCCGGAAGAGAAAACTGTTGGGAAGAACTGCTATACAGTATTACCTCATGGATTCTTTTTTCCTCCAATGGAGCTGCAGTTGGTATTTTTACCATTTTCAGACCTATTACATTCCCCAGGGGCTGGTATCCTTTTTTAGTGCGGCACCATGTAGGCGATACCAATTGCCGCCGGTAATTTTGACACCCAGTTTGGCGATGTGAACTTGTTCCAGGAATTTAATTTGTTAAGAGCAAAATTAAATTCTGGATTCTGGGGGTGTGATAGAATTCTGAAAGAGCTTTCAACCAAATACAAAAATATTACACGTTATGATATTGAACTGTACATCCATCTACGTGAAACTTGCCAGAAAAAACAGAAAATTATTTTTTTTTTTAAAGTATTGTAGTACAAAACTTTGATTTTTTTTCCGAATGGCAATATATATTGGCATTTGTAATGAGTGAGAAATGGGATGGTTTCTATGAACTTGGAACTTCTGAAGGAATTTTAATGCAAGTATATGCGAAATCACAATTTAACAATAATTTTTTTAATGGCAGTCTCATTATTTTGTCAGAATAACATTTGTACTTTTAGGAATGTAAATCACTGATATCTATAGTAACATATTTATATATTTCCCTACTGTAGCAATTCAACTACTAAATGCTATTAAGATTAACTATCATATGCATATCTCGTTTATACTTTTAGATATGCTGCGTAATTTATAACCTCAGTTTTTGTACTGGTTTTGAAGTAGCCCAAGGGATAGTTACATTCAGACATGCTTATCTTGATGGAAAGCGAAATAAATTGGTGAATGATGAGTCTATTCTAAGAAAACTGGCTACGAGGAAATTTTTAATCAAATAATTTTATCATAAAGTAGCTTTACCCTTCATGAAATTTGATTAAAATTCCAAATGAAGGAGTTTTTTAGTAATGATACGCGTAACGCAGCCAATTGATGAAGTATATAATTTATGTATGAGGTTGAGCTCCTTACAAAAGCTAGCCACATTTAAATCTCATCATATACTGTTTCGTGAAGGAACTTCAATTAAATTTTAAAAAGGTATTGGTAAAAAAATAAATTCTGCAGTTCAAATTCCCTAATTATCTTTTTCCAACAAAAAATCAACTTCAGACATTTGCTAAAACTCTCACAGCATTTATACGAGAATGTAGTCGTAGTATCTATACTTTATAGCTGTAGAATATATAAGAATGTTCTACTGTGCAAAAACCATGGATGAGCTCAGAATTTAATGTTCTTTTTTATAACTGCATCATTCAATGCTTGCTCCTCACGATCTTTTCTTTCAATTTCAACTATTAACGGTACTTTGGTTTGAATTTCAGTAAATAATATTTTCTTATTCTATTAGCCATATAATCGAATATTTACAGATCCATGTAAATTTCATGAAGTGAAAGTCTCAAAGAGGAGTATTTAGATTAAAGCAATTATTTTAAAAATGAAAATTTGTGTTGTTTTCTACATGAAAAACTTTCTACTAATGCATATTTTTTTTACTCTGTTCTACCAATTTTTCTCATTGCATTTAGAAACAACATAGATAGTACAGGACAGTAATTGCAACCTTGAAAAAAAAAGAAAAGAAAACTTAGTTGTTCTTAATCAGATGCAATAGAAATTAAGTATTTAATGTGCAGCTTCTCATTTGAAATATTTGAGCTTTTAAAAGGAAATTGTAAAGCCTAAAATCTGGTTCAAGACAATGTGAAATAAAAAAAAATATTAAAGTCAAAAGTTATCACTGAAGTTTATTTATAGCAATTCATCAAACAGACCTCTTTTTCCAGCCCCCCCCCCTTTTTCTTTTTTTTAAGGAAAAGGTATTCTTAGAAGAATTTCTTAACATTGCTTAATACGATCTATAAACGATTCTGACTAATCCTCGAGGAAAAATACTTCGTATCTCTTTATATGATTATAAAACCTCTGTTAAGAGGTTTTATAATCATATAAAGAGATACGAAGATCGCGTGATTTCTTTTAATGTGGTTTACTATTTAAAGCCAAGCGAAGAGTGAAGTTGGTGATGATGATTGTGTTGCCATACGCAGATTAAAGGCCTTATCCCACACGCCTATCTCGAATAACTCGAGTCTCTTCTCTTTCAAATAAACTTTTCGGAAAATTTTTCGAGTAGCTGTCAGGGTGAAGGGTTGTCATAAACAAAACGACACGTTCTAACGTCAGCCACTCTCTATCCACATTGAAAAATTACTCGCCAAATTTTCTGCCTCAGAAAATGAACATCCAATATTATTTCTTTTATTCCACTCGCCCTTTTGTTGACGGTCGTAAGCAGAAAGGTAGTGCAATTCTGTTTAAAATATTATGCGCTATTTCTGATGCGTTTGATGAAGTCGAGGCTGCCATCTTTACAACTATCTGCTTATAACATAGGGATACGAAGAACCTCATTGGCTGTAATTTCGAGCAATTCTTTCAGCTCACTAGAAAAAAGTTGTTTGGAGCCATTGCTATTGCAACAGGGCATAAATTTCTCGAAAAGGTTGCTTGAAAGAGAAACAACTCCAAGTACGAAAACGTCTAATAAGGTCTTAGTTAGTTAAAGAAACTAATATTGGAATCACGTAGCTCAAATTGAAAAAAAAAACCTGACATGACGTTTAGGGACTAGTATTTTGTTGAGGGCCACATCTATTGATAAATATAAGATTTAGATTCTAAATATTTAGATTACTATTTAAGCTAACGTGCTCCCCATATCTTAGGGTTAATTTAGATAGTGATTAGAAGGTCAGAATAAAGTGCATATTTGAAGAAAATCCCTCATCCTCTCTTTAATGAACCATCCTACTTTCACGAGTGAGAGTCCGCAACAACTGTAATGGAAACTATATTGAATAGAAGAATTAAAAGAAAACAATTAAAAATTCAGCAGAATTATAACTTCGGGCCAAAAACAGAGGGCACAATAGATGAAAGAAAATGGCGGTGGAACAG
Source organism: Trichonephila clavata (assembly GCA_019973975.1). Taxonomy (NCBI): domain Eukaryota; kingdom Metazoa; phylum Arthropoda; class Arachnida; order Araneae; family Nephilidae; genus Trichonephila; species Trichonephila clavata. The sequence goes on along the minus strand of BMAO01023234.1, from coordinate 66,805 downwards.
GTTAACAAGAGAGAGTTGGAATTTTTTCTTTTAAAGCCTTTGAATGTAATGGTGAAATAAAAAGTCAATAGAGTCCAAAGCCGGACTGTTTGACTCCTTAGTTATTTCTATACATTCTCAGTATCTGAATGAAGTATAATTTTCAATAATGGATAAACTTTCAGAATCGATTGAAAATGAGCAAAAATATCCCCTCCGCTCGACGTTTTTGAGAAATTTATTCCCCCATCCTACTGTACTAGAAAACCAAGCATATTTATTTACACCATATGTAAATTAGTTAAAATTTTCCCATTACAACTGAGAAAAAGGACGCAAAATATCCCAAAAAAATTACAAACAGTGGTCGCTCAGTCATAAAAAAGTATTGAGAAAGTCCCTCTGGTTGAAAAATGGGAGTCTTTGAATCACTTCATGTAACAGATGTATCAATGCCGAAATAAATAAAAAATTGTGACACACTATATGTTTTAAAGATTAAGAAAATTTGAAACAAGTATATACATACTGGCGTGCACAAGAGATGAACAAACACATTTTCTAGAATTTTTCAAAAACTATTTCAATTCAAGTGAAATTTGATGTGAAAACACTGCAATATATTACTAAAAAGTTGATAATAAAAACAGAAGTTGCCCTCTCATGATTGTCCCAAATGATGTCGCAACATGGCACTTGTGGATATATTAACATGGGGTACGGTCACCCCTGACAGCAATGCAGCTCTCACAAAAAATTATCATACTTTTTACAATACTGTTTATGAGGTCTATGGACAATAGAATCCCCCTTTTCCATTATAAAGTTTCTTAAATTTGGAAGTGTTCTGAGAAAGCAGGCAGCAAAAAAGAAGAAAAAAATGCTTTTGATTAGTAAATTTTGCCTACTAGTGTAGACATATGAGTGTACTTCTTTCATTATTTGACTATAAAATTACATTCATGATCAAGTATTATGAGTAGATTTGCAACGGATTAATATTGATTATCTCGAATGTAGTCACTTTCTTTACCGCCATCATCTGCATCTCTGTTGCAATTTTTTCAAATCTTACGTACAGCTAATGACAATGTACTAAATTAGTGCCTAATGAGCCAAGTTATAGCTAGCTATATAAATATGTACAGTTTTATTTTAAATGTAAAATAATGCTTGAACATTGCTTTTTATTATAGTTACTATTTTATTTTCATTATATGTTATTTTGCTAGTTTAGGTGTTAGGTAACGTGTAAAGTGTTTTATGGTGTAAACGCAGAATGAGATACTAAGTAGTTATTAAAACTGAGGTGTATAACTGTTCATCATATGCAGAAAATTAATATGTTTGAGATCATTAATGATAATACAAAAAGAAAAATATAGTTAAAATAAATTAAAAGTAAAAAAAAAAACTTTTTTAAAAACAAGCTTTTATTTAACCGCGCTAAAAAGAATAAAATAAACATTTCCTTTAAAACTTTCTTTACTATCAACTTATAACGTCATTACACAATTTATATGATATAAAAGCTTGTCGCAAGATTTAAGTACTCGTATTTACTTAGTTAAGAATTTTTAAAAATTAAAATCAATCAGGTCAAGTTATTTATTTTACTTGTTTATCTCCTCAGGTAAATCTCGCAACAAGCTTTTATATCATATAAATTGTGTAATGACGTTATAAGTTGATAGTAAAGAAAGTTTTAAAGGAAAAGTTTATTTTATTCTTTTTAGCGCGGTTAAATAAAAGCTTGTTTTTAAAAAAAGTTTTTTTTTTTACTTTTAATTTATTTTTTACTTTTTAGTTATAGCTGGACAGGTTTCTCAGCCTGTTCATCTCATTCAACGCTGGTTCGCAATCCCTGGTTTAGCTAAATCAATTCTCGCAAAAAGGGTATTAGACAAAAAACACAATTTTTTTTAAAACCGTAATTTTTAGGCATTTTTTCAATCTTCCTGAAGGTCTTGGGTAATATTGTTCTGCACACGAAAAAAAAGTTTCGTGAGGTTATTTTCATAAATGACGAAGTTATTTAATGCTTAATTAAAATTTTGACTATTTTTTGAAAAATCTTTAAGAAAAAAAGTTTTGACATTTTATTTTTTAAATGACTGTTTCTAAAATAGCAAAGCATGAACTGTTTTGGTACGGAATGTTGATTCATTTAAACAAAAAAAATTCATGCGCAACAATTTAAACATCATTTTCATAAAAACGTATCAATTTTGACTCATTAAAAAAAAACTTAAAAAACACAAATATTATTTTGTAAAAAAAACTATACCGTATCGTGGCGAAATAAATGATCTTTCTGATTCTGCAGTTGTTTTTTGTCTGAGTTTTTTTAAAAAAAAGATTGCTGTTTTAAAAACGTCAAAATTCCAAAATAAAAAAAAAATCTCCTATTGGTTCTTCATTTTGCGTCGCCAAGCATAGCAGAATAAGCAGCGCACAGGGATAAGACAAATATGCGTTTTAAGGTTTTTAGTTAATATCTTTCCACCTAATTGCAATATCGGAATATAAATGGTCAAAACATGCATTGTCATCCAAACTAAACATGTATACAAAATTTCAGCTCAATGAGATGAAGATATCAGCTTCAAAATTGAGTTGCAAGATTCCACCCGAACAAATTACATACATACATACATACATACATACATTGTAAGTTAAATAAAAGCTTTTAATAATAAAAATAAGCATTTGTTAACTTAAAGAATAATTTTTTAATCTTCATGCACAAATAATTCATCTATACAAATAAACAAAATTGAAGTGTCTGTTTCTAATTTCAAATTAACAGCTTTTTACTAAATGCATTAAAAAGTATATACGGTACTTATATCAAAAAATAAATTTTTAAATTTTTTGTCTATCTGTCTATATGTCTGTTTGTTCCGGCTAATCTCTGAAACGAATGGACCGATTTTGACGGGACTTTCACTGGCCGATAGTTGATGTTATAAGAAGTAACTTAGATAAGTTTTACCTTTAAAAAATTAAATGCCCTTGAAAACAAAATTAAAACCAATAAAATAGCAACTAATATATGGCTCAAATAAGGAAATATGTGTTTATCTATACAAATAAATAAAATAGAAGTGTCTGTTTGTAATTTCAAATTAGCAGGTTTTTACTAAATGCATTTAAAGGTATATACAGTACTTATATAAAAAAATCAATTTTTAAAATTTTTGTCTGTTTGTCTGTCTGTCTGACTGTTTGTTCCGAATAATCTCGGGAACTTCTGGGCCGATTTTAAAAAGTCTTTCACCAATGGAAAGCTATACTATCAGCGAGTAACATAAGATATATTTTATCTCCATATCCCTACGGGAACGGGAACTATGCGGGTAAAACGTTGACGTTGCTTACTCCTCGCCAAGTTGGCGCAAAATTATGCATTTGGTCAATAATGGAAATTTTAATAAAAATTTTCTCACATTTGTAACAAATAACTGAAACACATAGTGTAATTTAGCATCTTTACAAAAAAGCAATTTTTTAAATGGTTTTTTGTTACGTCTAACGTTTAGCGTTTGTTAAATGTCAAACTCAAACTTTGAGAAATATCGCCAAATTGGCTAAGAAGTTCTCTATTCCAACAACAGATAGACAGATGGTACAGATATTTTAATGCAAATTTTCTCCACTTTTTAAAGAGGGAAACGAAATAAAGTTTGAGCGAATTGCGCGAGCGTGGTATTGAAAATTCTATTGTAATATTAATTGACAGTTTCATAAAAAGTTTTGATTACTTTAGTAGTTTGGATTAGCTTGATTAGTTTTGAAAGTATTTATTACTTTGAATTTTTTTTAAACCTAATTATACAATATTCATATTTTGCGATTTTACTGACCAACGGTCGTACTGCACATTCCGTTTTAAAATTATTGCTTGATCTTGCATTTGAAGATTCACTCATCTGAAATTTCAGAAAAAATAGCTCTCAAGGCAGGATGCTTCCACAATGTAAGCTTTTAGTGAGGGATGAAAATATGAAGTTTTACAAAAAAGCTGTAGAAGCGTTAAATCGGACTCCTCAGGATTTACGAGATAGTACAGATATTATAGGATAAATGGTAGCTTTATTATATATTGACTGGTGAATTCAAGCTTATGGGGAAAAGTTGAAAAATTTAGTCTGAAAACGAATATGAGAGTGTATCTTCATAATGACGTAGATTCGGAACGCAATTGAAAATCGGTTATGGATGTTTCGACGCAAATGCTGGAGGTTATATTTTACTTTCAGGGAATTTTTCAATGTAGAAGAAAATGATGTAAATCTTATTACTCAAACTTACCCGGGCTTGCAACAAAATTTAAATTGGGATTAGTGTTTGCGCGCAAGATCAATATTGGCGCCTAACAATGACATTGTCCACAAAATCAATATTGAAAATTTAAACGACGTGTGGGGGAGGGGGGATTAAAGAAATATTTATCAATGAATACAATCATGGATAAATAACAAAGTACTTCATATCCCACGGTGCTCTTAAATTCACTTGAACATTCGGGTGTACCCTCACATAAACTTCAATTAAAACTAAATGTACCAGTTATGCAAAATCTCGATGCTCCTTGACTATGTAAAGGAACGAGGCTTTGGATCACAAAACTGAGGCAGAATATACTTGGTGCCAATAAACATGTGTGATGAAAAGGGATAGTGTTATAATACCTCGAATTCCAAGTATCCCCACTGACCTACTGTCTCAATTCAAACAAGTTCAATTTCCAGTTTTACTGTTGATATTAACAAAGCTAACATTTCAGGTAGCAGGGGTACATTTAGAAAAGCAATGTTTTTCCCATGGCCAACTATATGTAGCCTGATCGGTGTGTCCAATGCCCAAATCTTCACATATTTGCAACTGACGGAAGAACATATAATATGGTATACAGTAGCATCTTAGAATAACATTCTGTTTTGAGTTTTTTTAAGGAGGAATTATATATTAAACGTAGATACTTTCGATTGTTAAAAATATTTATAGTTCAAGTTATTGAATATTTGTTGTTAATTATTATAATAAAGTATTTTTTCAGTTTTTTTAAACTAAGCTCAATTTTAGAATTTTTAAATTTTATTGGTTCCAGTCAAGCAATAAAAAAATTACCATATTATATTATTTACTTTCTAATGATAATGATTATGACTTTGACAGTTATTTAAAGACATCAGAGCGAGCGGAGTCGAGGGTAAAAGCTAGTATATAAAAATGGATATTTGTGGCCTCGCTTCACTCCAACACCGTTTCACCGATCACTATGAAAATTGGCATGTATAAGTATTTTTTTATGAAGAAGGTTTTTGTTCTGTCCTCTTTGTTGCAGCTCCCTACCAGGTGGCGCTAAAGCGTATCAATTTCTGCAATGTCAATCAATTGCCAAGTTTCCAACGTAGTCGCCAAAATTGATGCCAACTTTCTCTATCCCCAGAATTTCGCTATGTTTCCATTGAATAGCCATTATAATGTAAGGAACGGCGTTGTTTGCGAATATTACAATTTTAACATAAAATAAATACAAATGAAAATAATATTTATGTTTTGCACTTCCAGATATAAGTTATTTACACTATTTTAAGCAATCGTTACTCAAAATTTGTAACAAATGTTACACTTGCAGCGGAGATCAGCTTAGGAAGGTGTTTTCAAAAATCGACCCTCAAGGGAGTTATGTGTGTGTGTGTGTGTGGGTGTCATAAATAAAAAAAAATCCTTTTTATCAGCTATTAGAATTACAGGTTTAAAATTTTAAAAATATGAGTTTTTGTTCAGCTGAGATATGAAATAGCTTTTTTTTTCAATTCCTATTATTAGCTCACACTCTCTCCATATTTATTTATGTATATATTTATCTTGTTCAAATTTTCAATCATCAATAAAATTATTTCTATTCATCCAATCAAATTCAAATAAAATTTCTTAAACTTGTAGTGGTTGATGTTAATATATTTTTTTCAAATATTAATATCTTAATTGCCAGTTAATTAAGTTAATTAAATTAATTACCGGTTTTCGACGCCAACTTAGATTTATCTCCAGTGTTGTAACAATGAAACTGCTAAAACAATGACAAAAGTTGGCATTGAAAACCGGTTTTTTAGCCAAACTATCCAAACCGGGTGTGCATTGTTACAACAATGCAGACAAATCATGCTTTTTTCAATTCCTATTATTAGCTCGCTCTCTCCCTATGTATATATATATATATATATATATATTCAAATTTTTAGTCATTAATGGACTAAATTCATGTGACATCATAATCACATGATAATTTTAAACCACGTGTTTTTAGCCAATCAAGTTCAAAAACACATGTGACGTCATAGTCACGATAAATGCAATTATCTATTTTCAGCAAATCAGTTCATGCACTTCGTTGTTGCCAAATTACGCTTTTTTCAGAAAAAAATTTTTTTTAAAAAAATAATATTTGTCTTTTTATTTAAAAGCACATGTATAAAACAAGACTTTTTTTTTAATTTTAAAATCTTTTTGCAGAAATTTCTTTTTATAACTCTTGAGCATCTTTACCCAACTATGCAATTTGAAATTTTACCTAAGTTTTACAAATAGAATAAAAAGTACGAGCTAGTTTATTGTCCGTTTTGAATTCACTGTACAACACGTGTTTATATTATCATGTGACCGTCATGAATTTAGTCCATAAAATACTTTCTATTCATCCATTCAAAGTAGGAATTGACTTAAAAATTTTTTTATATTACTTGTTCATGTTTCATTTATAATTCATGTAAAATTAAGTCATTAAAAACTTCTTTATCTTTCAATCTGTATTGTTTAATTTTTCAATTCATCCGTGAGATGAAAGGGTATACCTGCTAGTCTTTCATAAAGTTTTTAAATGAAGCTATGAAGTGTTGCGCTATACTGGCGCTGTTACTGGCGGAGAGCAAACTCAAGACGTGCATTTCTTATTCAACCCAGTCGGAACCAGAATTTGTATGTTAATTGCTATACAGCAAAAGTTTTATATTAAGTATAACTGATAAAAGCAGACTAGTATCCAATCTTTTTTCAAGCCAAAAATATTATCAGAATATTAGAAAGGGAAGTCATGTGTTTATTTATATTAAATGGAAATATGAAATATAAACAAAATAATTTTAAAACTGAGGTTCAAAAGTTTTAAAACATTTTTATGTATATATCACGTGCTTTCATGAAAAAAGGAAATTTAGGACTACTTTAAGAATTTAAATATTTTTAATGTGGCAATCTTAAAATTTATTCTCTTAGTTTTGATATTTTTATTCAGTAAAAATACAGAATTGATGAACTGAAAGATTTTTACTTTTGCCCAGTTTACTTAACATGCCAGAATTAAGCATGCATGGTCTGTCTTTGTTTATTTCTGATATACGGAATTGTAAATGTAAAGAAGCTGAGATAATGAGAATCAACAAAGAACTGGCTAATATAAGATCAAAATTTAAAAAGCCCAATGTATTGAATGGATATAACAAAAAGAAATATATCTGTAAGTTGATTTTTATATTTTTATTAGGATATGATTTTGATTGCGGCCATGAAGAAGCTGTTAATTTACTCACGTCTCCAAAATTCAGTCATAAGTTTATAGGTTATATGTTCATATCAGTCGTTATGAATGAAAAATCTAATTTGGTGAAATTAGTTCTTAAATCCATTCAAAATGATTTGGATTCCTTTAATAGTGAACACCAAAACCTGGCTTTGAAGTATGCAGCGAATATGGCGAATAATGAAATGGCAGAAATTCTTGGTGAACGCGTATTGCGTTTATTATTTTCTGGAGATACAACTAATCAGGTCAAGCAGAGTGCAGTTTTGTGTTTACTACGACTCTACAAACTTAAACCTGACATTATTCCTGAAGACGACTATCCAGACCGAATAATAAGTTTTTTGTCTGATCAAGATTTAGGTATTGTAACTGCTGCAGTGAGCTTGATCGAAGCCTTGGCTACAGCTGGCAAGTTGGATAAAGATAAATGTCTTCATCTCACAATACATAGATTAAACCGCATTCTGAAGTATCCAAGTTTAGATCTTCAGGATTACAATTTTTATTTCGTCCCAGCGCCTTGGTTATCAGTAAAATTATTAAAATTGCTAAAATGCCTTCCTGCACCTGTTGAACATTTAGTTGTCAAAGCGTACCTCACTGAAAGTATAGAAATCATCTTTAACAAAGCGCAAGAACCACCTAAGACAAAAAAGATTGAACACCGCAATTGCAAAAATGCTGTGTTATTTGAAGCTATTAGTTATATTTATCACGTTAATGCAGACTCGTCTCTTCAAATTAGGGCATGCAATGCTTTAGACTTGAGTTTGAAACAAAATGAAGCCAATTTACGTTATTTAGTTTTAGAAACCATGAAAATGTTCGCAGATTCTGCGCCATGTAAAGAGAGAATAAAGCATCAAATTAAGATTGTGAAGGATTCCTTAAGAAATGAGTCCGATACTTGTATTCGTCAAAAAGCTGCAGATCTCTTATACACTTTGTGTGACAGAAATAACGTCAATGAAATCGTGGAGTATTTTTTCGATTATTTAGAAAGCAGTGAAATAACAGTAAGAGAAGAAATTGTGCTTAAAATTGCTATTTTATCAGAAAATTATTTTAGCGATCGTAGATACTACATCGACATAATTTTAAGAATGTTAAAAATGTTTGGTGAGTTCGTAACTAGAGAAGTTTGGCACAGATTTATTCAAATAGTTACAAACACTGTAGAAGTGCATGGCTATGCTGCTAAGTCTGTGTTTGAAGCATTGCAAACTCCACCGTACCATGAGACATTTATTGCTGTCGCCGCGTATGTTTTGGGAGAATTCGGAAATTTAATTGCAGGTGATGAAAAATCCAATCCAAGCTCTCAACTCCAAACGCTCCATTCAAAATTCCCTTTCTGCTCTCATTCTACCAAAGCAATGCTTCTAACTACCTATATGAAATTCTTTAACCTGTTTCCTGAAACTAAAAACTTTGTTAAAAATATTTTTGTTTTAAACATGAAACATTCTGACACAGAAATTCAACAAAGAGCAACAGAATATTCAAAATTATGCGATGTAGCAAGCCGAAATTGCCTGGCTACAGTTCTGGATGAAATGCCTCGCTACGAAAACCAGAGTTCCTCTGTCGAAACAGCATTGCAAAAATTGAAATCAAAGTTTACTGAAATGCACTTCAATGAAGATCTTCAAAACGAAAGAAATTTTCCATTGGGAAGATCTGCTTCTTATAATGATGCTGTGCAAAATTGTTCGACAAACCCCCATTAATTAATGACGCACTTCCTACGCGATGTTCGACTGTGCCTCAAAACTCCTATTTAACCGGTAATCATTTTGAAACTTTAATAGAAGTATTTAGTTCTGATGAGCCAGCACGTCAATTGCCTGTTTCACAATCAACAACTACACTTGTTCTTACTTCTAACGAAGAAGCCATCAAAAATCTTATTTGGCACAGAAACGGAATTTTATACGAAAGTAATGTTTTGGCTATTCATTCAGATGGTGAATTTCAGAAACATAAAGGGTCCATCACGCTAAAATACAAAAACAAAACAATGCAAACGATTCACGAATTTCTGCAGTTTTTCCCAAATTTAGAAAGTGACAAACTAGTGCTCAAGAAAAAGATTTGCCCAACTTTTCTAGCTCCTAACGAAGAGACAGTTCAAGAAATTGAAGTAGAATGTCTCCAAGATTTTACCCGTAGACCAGCTTTATCTATAACCTATAATTTAAATGGCTCTTTTCAATCGTTAGATGTACAGATACCATTAACTTTAAACAAGTTTATAGAACCCATCACTTTGAGTTTTGATCAATTTTTCTCTAAATGGAACTCAATACAGCAATGTCATGAATTTGTAACAACTTTTCCAGCAAAATATATTATGAATAAAGATTTATTGCGATGCAAACTGAATGGTTTGGGTATGATGATTCTTGATAATATAGATAAAAATTCAAGTAATTTTGTGTGTGCTGGAATTTTTTATTCTCGAATGCCTCCAGTAGGAATCCTGCTTCGACTTGAATGTAGCCTTTCTACCTTCATGTACCGTTTGACAGTTCGATCTGTAAAGAAAACAGTTTCAGAAGAAATCATAAAACTTGTTCAACTCTTACTATGATTATCTACTCCTTAAATTATTTTTTGCAAAGAAGTAAATTTTTACTCCCTTTATTTTCTTTTGTCTCAGATAAAAAAATTTAAATTGGCTTCTGAAAATGTAAATAAAGGAGTTATATTTCATAATAGTGTGCTTTTTTTAATGTGTAATCTATTAGAGATAAAAATCTGAGCTAAAAAAGAATACATTTTTACTTTCGATATAGAATTCTCGGTATTTTTCCGCTGCGGAGGAGGGGGGGGGGTGTAATAATGCTACAAAGAAATGAACATTTGACTCTATAAAAAAAACTAACCTTTTTAAATGAATGTTGGAATCTTTTCTTGAATTTTGGTACTTAAGTTTGTTTTCCAATTTCGTCAAATCTAAGGACATCGCCAAATGCCATGATATATAGCCAATAGTGGAAAACCATTCTCGTGCATGCGTGATTACACTAATAACGATGACAGCATTTGGCGACGTCTTTAAATTTTGAGAAACTGGTCGACGAGTAAGCACCGATTTTTAGTACTTATTTGTTAAGATTCTTTGATTTGGCTTTAATTAATTTTAGCTTATTTTTTCGGATTAAGATGACGCCTAACGTCATAGGGAGTCTTTCCTGGCCACACAACGATTGGGATTTTAAAGATGAAATTAAAGCGGAGGGAAAGAATATTTCCCCACGTATTTTCGTGATGATAAAAAAAAAAGATACGAAATGTTAATACGAAAGCTTACTCAATGTAGGAATCACGTTACGAAAACGCAATATTAAATTTTTTAAAAACATTCAATTAACAAGTATTTCACACCTTGAACAAAGGATTTTATTTTCAGGTTTTGAAGTAAAAGAATTGAAACTTGTCATTAGAGGGTTAAGGGAAGACAAAACAAAATAGGCTAATTTGGCGTTAAAATATATCATTGTAGTGAAAATGTAGCAATTTTTTCACCATTAATAATATATTTCAAATTTCCAGTTTCTCAAAAATATGCTTCACTGTAGCATATTATGTTTCACTGCTATGCAGATGGGAACTAAAAAGTAAATAAATTAAAAGTAAAAAAAAACTTTTTTTTAAAAACAAGCTTTTATATTTAACCGCGCTAAAAAGAATAAAATAAACATTTCCTTTAAAACTTTCTTTACTATCAACTTATAACGTCATTACACAATTTATATGATATAAAAGCTTGTCGCAAGATTTAAGTACTCGTATTTACTTAGTTAAGAATTTTTAAAAATTAAAATCAATCAGGTCAAGTTATTTATTAATTAAAAGCTTTTATTTAACTTACAATGTATGTATGTATGTATGTATGTATGTATGTATGTATGTATGTATGTATGTATGTATGTATGTATGTATGTATGTATGTATGTATGTAATTTGTTCGGGTGGAATCTTGCAACTCAATTTTGAAGCTGATATCTTCCTCCCATTGAGCTGAAATTTTGTATACACGTTTAGTTTGGATGACAATGCATGTTTTGACCATTTATATTCCGATATTGCAATCAATTAAAAAGATATTAATTAAAAACGTTAAACTAATTTTGGGCGCCAACTTGGATATATCTGCATTGTTGTAATAATTTTATTGTTACAACAATGACAAAAGTTGGCGTCGAAAATCGGTTTTCAGCCAAACTGGAATTTCATAACGTTGCGCTATTGACTGTATTAATTAACTTTGTCTAAAAATAATTAATTTCTACAATGTAAAAATAATCTAATTTCTACAACATATGCAATTTTTTTTACAAATTTCTATCTATTTTCTTGGATTTAAATTCAAAACAAAAAAAGTAGAGCTATTTTTCAAGTAGATTGGTACATTGTATACCTTTCTCAACGCTGCCAAGTTAAACTGAGATGGAGTATTATAGAAATTCTAAATTTAACCCCCGTACACCTTACGGGCTACTGAAAGTTAGCCACAATCGGTTTGCCCGTGCGCTGTACAGGCACCGAAATTTTTTCTTTCTGTATTTTATTTGCACAGACATTTTTATTTCTATAATAAGGTTATTAGTATAGTGTGTCTTTAGGAGATGCAGAGAGAGAGTTTGTCCATGGTACTGAACTACTCTTCATTCAGAATTTTGGTAGTGGTGAAGGTGAGAATTTTTCACTGAAGGCAAGAATATATATTCTTGAAAATATTGGATAAAGAATAGGAATTTACAAGGCAATGTACAATGTGTTGCCTAAGAAAAAAGAAAATGGATAGATAATCCAAAGAAGTCGATATTATCTCTATCCCCATTGGAATATAAGACTTAGTGTTACACTATTCTTCATATTGTGTGTGCATATAAATATGCACACACACACATGAAATCCTATCAATCGTATGAAAAAGAGGTATGAACATGAAATTTTTTGGTAAGTGGAAGAAAACATATTTTAAGATGTTGTGAAATATTCTTCACAGTACGCAGAATGTACTTATTAAAAGCAAACATTTAAGGGTTTTTGTGTTCAAAAATTATAAAATAAAAAAAGGTGAGTAAAATTTTAAATCGGGGATTAAAATAAAAATCTTCCATTTTCGCGCGTTCTGTTAATTATTATGCTTAGTTACATGCAGTTAAAAAATGGGCTTTTTTTGGGAAAAGTTTGGTCAAAAAAATTGACCACTTAAGAGGTTAATCTATGAAGCTCAGACAAAAAATAATTATAGAATCGGAAAGATCATTTATTTCGTCCCGATACGGTATAATGTTTTTTACAAAATAATATTTGTATTTCTTACGATTTTTTTTAAATAAGTCAAAATCGATGCGTTTTTATGAAAATAATGCCTAAATCGACGCACATGAATTTTTTTTGTTTAAATAAATCGACATTCCGTACTAAAACAGCTCATGATTTGCTCTTTTAGAATCAGTCATTTAAAAAATAAAATTTCGAAATTTTTTTTTACGATTTTTCAAAAAATACTCAAAATTTTAATATTTAATAACTTCGTCATTTATGAAGAAAATCTCATAAAACTTTTTTTCGTGTGTAGGATAATATTACCCAAGATCTGTACGAAGATTGAAAGAATTGATTAAAATTTACGGATTTAAGAAAAAATTGTGTTTTTCGTCTAGTACCCTTTTTGCGAGAATTCATTTAGCTCGACTGTTCGAAAATAACCGGCAAACAGCTAGCAACAATGATGCGTTGAATGAGATGAACAGACTAAGAAACCTGTCGAGTGATAACTAAAAAGTGAAAAATAAATTGAAAGTAAAAAAGCTTTTTTAAAACAAGCTTTTATTTAAACGCGCTAAAAAGAATAAAATAAATTTTTCTTTAAAATTTTTTTACTATCAACTTATAACGTCATTACACAATTTATATGATATAAAAGCTTGTCGCGAGATTTACCTCTGCAGATAAACAAGTAAATTAAATAATTTGATCTGATTGATTTCAATTTCTTAAAATTTTCAAACTAAGTAAATAAGAGTGCTTTAAACTTGCGACAAGCTTTTATATCATATAAATTGTGTAATGACGTTATAAGTTGATAGTAAAAAAATTTTAAAGAAAAATTTATTTTATTCTTTTTAGCGCGTTTAAATAAAAGCTTGTTTTAAAAAAGCTTTTTTACTTTCAATTTATTTTATTTGTTTATCTACACAGGTAAATCTCGTGACAAGCTTTTATATCATATAAATTGTGTAATGACGTTATAAGTTGATAGTAAAGAAAGATTTAAAGGAAAAGTTTATTTTATTCTTTTTAGCGCGGTTAAATAAAAGCTTGTTTTTAAAAAAGTTTTTTTTTACTTTTAATTTATTTTTTACTTTTTAGTTATAGCTGGACAGGTTTCTCAGCCTGTTCATCTCATTCAACGCTGGTTCGCAGTCCCTGGTTTAGCTAAATCAATTTCCTGAAGGTCTTGGGTAATATTGTTCTACACACGAAAAAAAAAGTTTCGTGAGGTTATCTTCATAAATGACGAAGTTATTAAATGCTTAATTAAAATTTTGACTATTTTTTGAAAAATATTTAAGAAAAAAAGTTTTTGACATTTTATTTTTTAAATGACTGATTCTAAAATAGCAAAGCATGAACTGTTTTGGTAGGGAATGTTGATTCATTTAAACAAAAAAAATTCATGCGCAGCAATTTAAACATCATTTTCATAAAAACGTATCAATTTTGACTCATTAAAAAAAAAACTTAAAAAACACAAATATTATTTTGTAAAAAAAACTATACCGTATCGTGGCGAAATAAATGATCTTTCTGATTCTGCAGTTGTTTTTTGTCTGAGTTTTTTTAAAAAAAAGATTGCTGTTTTAAAAACGTCAAAATTCCAAAATAAAAAAAAAATCTCCTATTGGTTCTTCATTTTGAGTCGCCAAGCATAGCAGAATAAGCAGCGCACAGGGATAAGACAATGATGCGTTTTAAGGTTTTTAGTTAATATCTTTCCAACTAATTGCAATATCGGAATATAAATGGTCAAAACATGCATTGTCATCCAAACTAAACATGTATACAAAATTTCAGCTCAATGGGTTGAAGATATCAACTTCAAAATTGAATTGCAAGATTCCACCCGATCAAATTACATTGATACATTGTAGGTTAAATAAAATTAACAGATTCTATCTGCAATTAAATTTAAGGACACATGTCGTAGTGTGTGTTTAGATTACTGGTGATAAAATGAGGTATATTTAAATTACTTGCAGGCTTAAAATTAGAAAAATTCATTCATTTTAATATAAAATTATTTTTTAATTGAAAATACATTGCATTTCTGGTTAATATTTTTCTCTTATTGTTTTCTTAGTGGATTCCTTTTTGATGGGTAAGATATATAAAAAATGATCTTTCCGATTCTGAAATTATTTTTTGTTTGAGTTTCATAGATTAAAGTTAGATAAATTTTTTAAAGAATTTCCACAATACTCCACATCAGTTTAACTTGGCAGCGTTGAGAAAGGTATTTAATGTACCAATCTACTTGAAAAACAGCTTTACTTTTTTGTTTTGAATTTAAGTCCAAGAAAATAGATAGAAATTTGTAAAAAAAATTGCATACGTTGTAGAAATTAGATTATTTTTACGTTGTAGAAATGTAATTATTTTTTAGACAAAGTTAATTAAAACAGTCAATAGCGCAACGTTATGAAATTCCAGTTTGGCTGAAAACCGATTTTCGACGCCAACTTTTGTCATTGTTGTAACAATAACTATATTACAACAATGCAGATATATCGAAGTTGGCGCCAAAAACTAGTTTAACGTTTTTAATTAATATCTTTTTAATTAATTGCAATATCGGAATACAAATGGTCAAAACATGCATTGTCATCCAAACTAAACGTGTATACAAAATTTCAGCTCAATGAGATGAAGATATCAGCTTCAAAATTGAGTTGCAAGATTCCACCCGAGCAAATTACATACATACATACATACATACATACATACATACATACATACATACATACATACATACATACATACATACATACATACATACATACATACATACATACATTGTAAGTTAAATAAAAGCTTTTAAAAAAAGAGGAGGACTGGAGATGTAAATGGGTTGAAACAGGAAAAATGATGTGCTTGGAAGTTTAATTTACTAACTTTACGTCGTGGAAACACATTACAGTAAAAAAAAGATGTCGCATATAATTAGATTTCTAAAAAATGTTAAATATACTATGTGTGCTCTCTCTCTCTCTCTCTCTCTTTATGTTTTATTAATATTAGAATTTTCTAACTAATATCAATAAATTAAGTATTTGTGTACTTTTAAATACTTCTTTCGATTTTCTTTTATTTTTATGTGTACTACTTTATTCTTGTTCTTTTAAATATCAGAGTTCCTTTCGTTAAATACTAAAAAAATTTATTTTATTTCATTACTGTTCTTTCGTAAAGGAACGTATTATTTTAAATGTGATTCAATGCATTGATTTTGGGAAAGAAATAAATTATCAATAAATTTTTCAGCCTTATTAAAGCTCACAGTACTATACTTCAAAAAAAAAAAAAATTAGGAGACAGTAGAAGAGTAAAAATAATGTATGCTTTATATTCAGATTAGATTAAGTTGATTCTGTAAATAAAATATCGGTTTAACCAGCCATTATTTTATAATTTTTTTTTTAAAAGTAAGAATCTTTGAAGTTTTTTCAAAACTTTTATAAAATACTCGACTTTTAAAGTTTTTTATTCATTTTAAGTGATTTATGTTTCTCGGTTTATTGGGAAGAAAACTTAGATTAAATTTGAAAATGTCTTCCCTTGTGGATTTTTCACAATTACTTTTATAAATAAACCTGGAAAAACCACAAAATATTTTAAAGTATCAATTTTATCATTTTTAAAAAATAATAACTAGAGATCACAGAATTAAAGCCATGCTAACTTTTACAGAACATACGTTTGGGATTACATACAAAAAAATTCAAGACTCTATCTTAAACAGAAAAAAAGCCTTATATAGCGATTAGAAAACACTTACATCTTCAAAATTAAACGTCTGAGAAAAACACATTTAAAGTTTGTAAGGCCATAAAGGAAAATCTAATAATGTCCGTAAAGCTATAATTTTCAATATGTTATTTTCCACTTTAAGTTGCATAATATTGCATAATATTCAATTTGCATAATATTGATAGCATTTGTTACAACGACAAGTTATTCAGCCTAATCTTAACACAATATTTTCAAAAAAGTTTTTAAACAAGAAGCTTTTATGTACAACATAATAAGGATACTAACTTAAGCTAAAAATCACGAGGATAGTGAATAATTTTTTTTTTCAATTTTAAATTGGGGCAGTTCAGCAAGTTTGAATTTTTGTTCCGGAACTTTAAAATACTAAGATAAATTACTGCAATATGTTTACTATAATGTGGTTTGGTACATCATGGAAATATTCAATTTTATCTGCATTGCTTAAATTCAAAATACTTATAATCGGAAGTCTAATTGTTGTATTAGCTGAGAGCTCATTTTTAGATACATCATTTTCAGTAGTATTCCATCTCTTCGAAATATTGTTTCTCATAAGAACCTGAGAACGTTTTGGCAATTACATTTTCTGAAAAGGAAAAAAAATAATGATAAAGCTTCTAAGTTATAAAAACTATTTTTAAAACAAAAATTGGCAACTATGAGAACTCAACAAACTCAAAACACGATCCAGCAGAAATGATTTTAGTAATGAATAATAAAATTGATAACCATTTCACACTGGAAGAATTAATCGTGCTTAAAAATATTTTTAATTAATTAAATTTTAAGAGTGGAAAAATGCTTTAAAATGAAGCAGAAACTAAAACCTATGCTCAGAAAACTTCAAATATCTTTAAAAACTAATTTGTTACCTGATCTGATATTTGGTGGCAAGCTTCCCTATGGTATAGGTAAAAAAAATTCGATATTTTGTGAATTTGTACTGTATTGTGTAGCCTTAACATAATAATTTTCCCCATTTATTTTATTTTCTCACTAAATGTAGATATTAAGTTCCATAACGGAGGTTACGATAAACGATTTTGACTTATCTGAGAGAATTCAGTAATGTTTGTACTTTCAGATCGAGACACAAGGGTGAGAAAAATAAAGAAGCTGAAACAGCGACGTACACAGACCTCTTATGGAACGGGAATACTTATGAAAAGCGAGTAGGTGAAAGCACTGAGGGGCAATTTCTATGATAAAAATTTGGTTAAAATTCCTTCCCTTTTATACGCCACTGAGCTGAGAACGCGGTAATAGGAGGAAAGGAAATTTAAGTTTGACAAAGTTTTGCGAGAAGAGTTGTAAAATAAAAAGAGCATGTTATATTATATCTAGATGGCAATGCCGATTTAAGCTCATTTCTGGCCCTGGACGCAGAAGATCTAAGGGCTCTCTTGGCACTGGAAAATCGAAATTTATACATAACTAGAAAATCTGGTTAAGTCTAACTTATCAGGGCCCTTGGATGCCTTCCCCAAGCGTATGGATAAACCGCACTGCTAGATGGATTTGTATTCCATTTCCCCTTGGTCTTTAAAGTGCTGTTTCGTTGTACAAAATTGAAATCTGTATACAGCAAAGGGCTTTTTAAACTTTTATCTAACTTACCCTACTTCTCTGCTATTTTTAAAAATATATCTCTATGTTTATACGAAACATTTTGGCGCAAATTTCAGTAGCTAAAAAGTGAATTGTTTTTATTTTGTTCATTTCCAACAGGTTTTGAAAGCAAATACTAAAAGGGCAGATTATAGAAAATTACTATTTTAATTACATAATCAAAGTTATTTCATTGAGGTAGATGTAATTTTTGTAAAAATCAAAAATATTAAAGAAAATTGGAAATAAAGTGTCCTAGATAATTTGAACAATAAATTTAAAATAATTGAATATTTGATTTTGATAAAACTTGAAAAATATCAGTGTAATATACTTCATATAACAATAAATAAATAAAACTAGAAATGAGCTCATAGATACAGACTCATTGCTATTGACACAGGTCTTAAAAAGGCCCTCTCAATTCCTGGTTTGAACAGCATATGGATTTTATCTGACAGTCGTAGTGCCATCCAGCATCTTTCTAACTGGCATAAAGTGGGTGATAACACAGGGGAGTGGCTATTTTGGAGAAACTAAATCGCCTTTCATCTTCTCGTGAGATCCATCTACAATGGGTTCCTTCGCACGTTAACATCGCGGGCAATGAGGTTGCTGATGCCCTAGCAAAATATGTCACAGCTCAACCCACTAAGAACTTGGCCTCTCTCACCTATTCAGAACTGCACTCCACCTATATTAACAACAAGCTATCACCTATTCCTCCTGCTCAGTAATTGTATGAGGCTAAACACCCTGGTGATTCTCTTTACTTACAATGCAGCAGGCAGGAGCAAACTATTTTATCTCGTTTACGGATGAGCGAGTGTTGGTTTTTATGGCGCAAGAGCCAGACCTGGCCATACTGCGCCACACATTTGTTCAAATATTAAAACAAAGTTAAAAAAATTAAAATGTAAACATATATTCTAATATTTTACATGTGTGTATGCCTGCATGCACACATATAAAAATTTTAAAAGTTAAAATAGTTTAAAATAATTTTGTCAAATTAAATATAAAAATTCAATTTTTAAAAGAAAGGCAAAAAGATTTTGATGGGGAATCCCGTTTCTGGAGCGTCCACCTTCGAACTTTGACTTTTATAGATGAAGACAAAGCTTTTCCTGCTTGTGTTATAAGTTCTGCCTGCCAGGCATCTCCAGAACACATTATTGACTGCCTGGGGCTTACTAAACAAAATCTATCTATATGAAGAATCTCTAATGGTGTTGGACTTTTTCAAAGAAGAGATCATGGATTTAGTCTAGCTTGGCTAGACATGGAGATAAGCAACAACAACAGAAATGAATTTGATGATCAAAATAGATATTATTTTATATGTATTTGTTAATGTATTTGCCGTATATTCCTGAAACAAAATATATTCTAAAGAGTATTTTATAAACGCCTTTCTTTCTTTCTTAGATAAACTAAATATTACTGACGTATATCTTGGATCAGTCCTATCAGATTTATTCCAAGCCCATGTGTTGCCGCGGTAGCCTAGTGGTTAAAGTAGTGAACTCGTGGCGGTTGTGTAATGAGTTCGAGCCTAGTGCCACTGAAGACCCGTCGTGCGGCGGAGGCGGATACACGTTAAATATGACAAAACTCACGCATCTTTTACTTGACCATGGTTTAAAATTACGTGGTCGGTCGCAAAAGCCCTGAACAGCGTGAATTTAAAATTCCCTCACTACTGTCCCTTGCATAAATATAGTATTTAGAATCTTTTTATTAATGTTCTTTGAAGTTGCGTGAGGGCTATTCGCGATGAACATCATAATTTTGAACCTCAACCAATAACAAGGATGACGCTTGAACTGGAGAGTTTCACTCTCCAATAATCAACACAACACCAACGTGAGGACTTTGAGGCTCCACAGATTTAACTTGAATCCCATTACATGTCTTCAATGGCACTATGAATGGATCCTACGGCTTGATAACGCTGTCCATGGGTTTGCTAACATAACTGTTCGATTACCGTAGACATTTTTAAGAAGTTTTACAGTTCAGAGAAACCTCTTTTTTTAAAAAAAAAATAATATAAATGAATTTTTAAAATATACCTTTACACATTTGTGACTTTGACTAATGAATTTTATGCTTTTAATATTCTGTTTTTAATTAGAAATTTTAAATAAGGAATTTTTTTTCCAAGACTTTGTAAGAAAATATATTTTTTAACTTCCTCGGGTGCTTATTATCTCATAAAGGGACTTTATTTATAAAAGTGTCCTTTATACCATAATTATAAATATATAGAAATTTTTTAAACTTTAAGTTTTTTGTTAGTTGTTCAGTTTTGACTGCGGCGCACCTATCTCTGTGAATAGACCAACTTTTCAAAAAGGTAAATACCGAATAGTCGATCAAGAAAAATCCGGATAATTTTCCTTCATATGAAGTTATCAAGTGTAAATGTAGGGATATGATCACAAGAAATGGAATATAGTTTTCTAATTATTGTTCGGAAATGAATGTTCCACGAAAATAATGATAAATTTTTCTCTTCTGACAGCAAAAATCCATTATTAAATGAAGTGTTGACTGACAAACTTTTCCAGGTTGATAGAAAAGGCAGCGCTTAAGAAAACTGCAGATCGAGGCATTTGTCACTGCTTGAAATAATACTAAATACTCTTACATTTCTTAAAGATAATTATCTGCATTTTGTTATCCTTTTTTAAGGTATCTGGCTACTTGCGACAACTTTTTTTTAAAAAAATGGACATATGGAGATTTTTGTTGTTGTTGTCTTTAGATTAGTTTTGTACATTTTATGAAAAATATGCTAAAATTAAGAAGAGAAAAAGATATTATTATTGCTAAAATGGAAAAAAATGGGTAAGAGTAGACAAAAACTAACATAAACGCGGCCCATTCAGCAACAAAAGTTTATGAACAAATTTTCAATTTTTAAATTCTGATATGTTTCTATGTTACTTATTTTTGAAGTGACTTTCAGGATAAGAGATATTTTAATTTTTACAAAAACTAGAGCAGTTTATCTTAGTTGCTATATTAAATTGCTTAAAAAAACAGTGATTATATTCACATAAGGGACTGTAAATTTTGTAATAAAACGGTGATTAATAAATCTAATGGTTAAAACACTTCTACTATTATATAGAACATCCGCAAAAAATTTCAGTTAATTATTTTCAAAACGTTTTGAGCAATCGCTGGCCTCGTTTGAGCATTTAATAAAAAGCACATTTCGAGTAAAACGCGTTTTAAAGTATATATGACATCTTCCTTAAGGTAATGGCATCTTCTCTTACGAAAACACTTATAGTTTTGTTTTAGTGAAAGAAACATAATAAATTTGGTATTTTTATAAAGCTAAAAAGATGGCCTGTAAAATAAAATCATAAAAAAAAAATCTGTCAAATTTTAACAAAATTCACAATTTTAGGGTAGTCGGATCCCTTAAAATTATTTCTTAAGGTTCCAATATACATTATTAGGGTTCCTTTGGAATGTAGGGACACTATTTATTACTTTATTTCTTTCTTATTGCTTTACAATGTATTTTTCTTAAAATTTGTACCTACTCTAGAAAAGTGTATTAATTGACATCAAATAATTAAATGTTAGGGGAAAACATTCTTTGCTTCGACATTTTTATAAAATTCTGCCCAATATATTACTGGATAAACAACCTGGACAATAACCAACTGCTAATGGCACGATCAATCAGCAAGTCTTTTAAGTATCCAGACGCATTCCTGGGCACCGATGTCGCTTGAACTTTCATCCTCGTTCAAATTTGAGATGTAATTGAACGTGCACTACGATAGTCTCGTTTGCAGGATGAACTATTGTAAGTGGATGAGATCGATGGCTTTTATCCCTCGACCACAATTAGCTTGCTCATTGGTTATTCATTTATGGGTTATTGCCCTTGGTCACTGTCCAACCTATTGATCACTTGGGATTCACTCACTGCATAATTATATCTTGCTGAAATATACATCACTTAAAATATTTCATGTTGTCTCTATAGTTAGGCATTTTTCATCGCTTGTTATAAAAGCGCGTTCGTAGTATTCTACTTTTACAGTCATGCAGCATGTAAGGTGAATTTAAAAAAAGCTTTCTATTTTTTTTTACAAAGAATTGCAAATTTTTTGCTATTTTTTTAGTTTTTAGAATAATACTTTGAAATAATGCGTAGTCAAAATGCTGCAAGGTGTACAAAAATGGTTTTCGAAATTGTTGTTCAATATATATAATTTTTTATTGGAAAGATTATTTTATATATATTTTCTTAACATCAAATACTTTGTAAAATAGAATATAAAGGCAGTTTATAATTAAAGGCAAAACAATAAACATCTCGTAAGGTAATGAAAACCCATTCATAATAATTCCTTGTCAAACCTGTCCTGTTAAAAATTCAGTGTCAAAAAATACTTTAGAGTCAAGCTTTTTCTAAAAGACATTACTAAACAGTGTGAAGTTTTTGTTTCAAGCATTAGTTATCATACACTGCTTAAAGGGCAGGAAAACAGTACCGGTTTCTCCATTAGGCACAAAGGGCCCGGAAGAGCCCAGAAGGGCAATTTTAAGCTGGACTTAACCATATTTTCTCGTTAAAAATTTCGATCCTCCTATGATAAGGGGGCCTGTAGATCTTCTGCACCCAGGGCCCGAAATGAGATTAAATCGGCACTGCAGGCAAATGTGTCAAATACACTGTACCAAGATATTCTTATGTTAAAATTGGTTTAATGGGAATTTTTAAAAATTGTGTAATGTGTGTGTGTGCGTGAGGGGATGATTTAATAAAACGTTACAACTGTTTTGGATAAAATGCATCAGTTAATAATAATCAATGATATATCATTCATTAATTTAAAAAAAATATTACCAATAGATTCGTTAAAATGTTTTACCTAGTATAAGAGTGCACTTAATAAACTATTAATATTGTTTTAGAAACATTTTAATAGTTTATAAGGTTGGGCGCCAAATTATAAGGGGGTACCCAATGTAATAAAAGGAGCTTGGGGAAGGGGTTCTTAACTAACTCCACTAGTTAATTAAAACACGTTTATTATATATATATATATATATATATAATATATAGATAAAATACAAACATTAACATACATAACTAGAGAACTAACATTTAGATTATAATTGAAAGCGACCGGAGCGCATGCTCGTACGTCCTTACAGTTCCAAAGCTTGGACATCACTGAAGATTGTTCTACCCGCTAGAGGGCGTGAAAATATTTCTACTGTTAATATGGAAGGAGTCTAAACAAAGGGTGGTTACACAAGTTTAAAATGCTAAATAAACTGATGTTTTTAAAATGGCTTTGATTTGTTGCTAGTATTCCTTTTTAATGAACAATCACAGAACTGATTAACTTAAAAAAATTATTTGGAAATGTGCTCTATAACAATAGATTTGACCTGACTGATTGAACTGTTAAATATGAACAAAATGTCTTTATTTCAGCTTTTTATTGTCAAAGTGCTTTAGCGCAGTGTTTTTTTTATTTCGAAAATAAAATCATGTAAGCACAAAATTGCTATTCTAGAATCACGACTTTTTTAAAGGAAATTATTCAAACAAAGATTTTACAATTCAGGCACTGAGAACAAAATAAAAATTTCACGAGTAACTTTTATAACAGAGAAAGTCACTTTATTTTCTGTATTTCTTGAAAATTTATATACTAATAGTTTTGTGCAGACATTGCACAATAAATTTCATTACATAAGATCCGAAGTTATCTATAATTATTTTGACAGTAAAAAAGGAAGGAAGAAAAATGCGCAGCACTACGAGAATTAAACAAATTTTGAATTACTTAAGTCGCATAAATAATAATAAAAATTATTTGAATAGAGATAAACTTAGTGCAAGTATGGCAAAAGTTTCAAAATTGCGAGGTCTGTCACCAAATAACCCCAATATGACTGAGTGAGTGAATATTAACGCAGCACTGTTCAACTACACGAGGTCTTTTGGTGACGGACCTCGTAATTTTGAACCATGCTCAAATGACGAGGACGACACCTTAGATGCCCCCTCTAATAACTACCACACCTCACCAACGGCAGGACGTTTGAGCTCACGAAAGATTTAACGTGCATCGCTCCCTTACATTCTGGGTCTTCAGCTTCCCCAGGCTCGAACTCATGACACACCAGCCACGTGTCCGTAACCTTGGCCACTAGGCTACCAGGTCACAAATAACCCTAGTATAACTTCAAAGTTCGATATTAATAGAAATCTAATCAAATCGGTTTTCATTTTAGAAATATTTGCAGAAATTTCGGACCAAATCGAGGAAGTTTCACCATCACTTACGGAATCTATTTCATTTACCTACACAAATAGATCATTCGAGACTAAATTATTTGTGAGATCACTAAAATTAAATGAACGAACAGATCGCGACTTTTTTTTCATGCAATTGCTTATCATTTTGTCATAGGAATATATTCCGCGAAAGAAGCAAATCTGCAAAACAAAATTTCTAAATTTGCAATTATCATACGGGCATTGTTGGAAAAAAATATGTAGATTGTAAAAAGTTATATGTATGACCTCGCAAAAATATGTAATCCTGTTCATGACTGGGAAACGAAACTACTAATAGAGACGACATACTCTTTGCCTCAAGCACCTTGCTACCAGTTCATTGGGACAAACATCAATATGCTTCATTCGTGTGTTAACTCTTGCTCTGACGTTTGCTTAAGCCTTGGCAACAATTTTTCACCTTAATTACTTTTGACTGCGAACACTTCACGCATTCAGGTCTACGGACAAAACTTTATCCATAAATTTCAGTTTAAGAATTTCAATTATCTATGAATCTTCAATTTTTTTAGTCAACGTAATGACCGCGGTATCTGAGTGATAATGATCGCGAACTAGTGGTTGGCATTCTTTATCTTGTGAGTCTCCGGCTCTAGTTTTGGAGTCTCAAAAATCCTTCCTGTAAAGGGGATAGTGCACGTTAAATCTGTGGATGCTTAAACTTTTCACACTGACATGGTATGAAAATCTGGAGACTGGAGAGTCAATTTAGCTGTCGTTTACATAATTCGATAGTGGTTAAAATTTCGAGGTTCATCGTCAGCAACCACTGTCGTAGCTATAGTTCTCAGTGAATCTCGTATCAAAACGTTTTGGGGCCCCTTTTTACAAATGAAAGCCCTGATGAGTTGAATTGTAATTACACACGTTGGTGCCCCTGTAGCTTGGGGGCCCCGTATAATTGTCACAACTGATATGATGTAAACTATGCCCCTGTCAATAGCACATATGCAATTTTTATAATAAACAAAGTATTAATCAATTTTTGGGAATTTTTTCTTAACCATTTACCATTAACGCGTATTAGTAATTACTAAATTCATAATTTTTGCACTTCACATAAAAATTACCTCTCTACTCTACATTTTACACAAAGAGTCACCAAGACACACGTATAAATCAGTTCAATTCGAAAGTGCTCATCAGTGTAAGATATTAAAGAGAATATGCAGCTATTGTTAAATTTGATTCTTAAAATTAAATTGATGAAAAATACCTAGATTTTTAATAAAAAATAAATAAAAATCATAAATAAATTTCAGATTTCAAAAAAAAAAAAGTTATAAATTTGACTGTGTGTTTGCAAAGACAGAAAATTTTTAACTATCCAAAAGTTAACTACAAATTTTTTAACTATTTTTAATTTTACGGGCATATATTATTGAAATCAAGCTGTTTTTTCCGAGAGGGGTAGAACATACCTGTGGCATAAGGCAGGGTCAAACGTTGAACTCTTTAAAGTAATACATTGTTTATTTATTGTATACAATTTATTGTATACAATAAAAAAAACTTACACCTTTAAAACTGCGTTTTAAGTAAAACTCAAAATACAGACAAAATAATTATACCCACAAACTTAATATCAAATGATGCATTTATTATCAATCAATTCAAAATACATAAAAAAAAATAATTTTCATTTAAAGTTTATTCTCAAAGTCTCATCAGAAGATTTAGTCTGCATATTATCCGTACTAATCTTGAATATCTTGGTACATAATTACTAACTGTTAATATTGCAATGGATTCTAAGTGATTGTCTGTGAAATGGGAATCATACGTTGTTTTAATTATATCCATCGTTTAAAATGTAGATTCACAAAGGTAGGTAGAGCGAAAGAATGTTAAATGAATTGCAGCTTTTTTAAATTAGAATACTTTACTTCGTCCATCAGATTTCAAAAGTTATTCTTTTAAAATTGCGTCCTTTTCAAGGGAAAAAATCGTGTTTCAAAAGAGATAAAGAGAATATTTAACATATTTCTCTTTCCTTTGCTGAGCTTGTCTTGTAGTGTGTAAGCAATCATGACTTTAGACACCGTATCTCTAGAAACCTCTAAAAACTGGGTTGTTTCGATCAAACTTGCTCCAACTAGACGGGCTCCCACAATATGATCTCTTCGAAAATCTGAGAGATCCAACATTTTATGATTTTGAAAAAAAATCTAAGTTTTACAGAATTTCAATAAAGTTAACGAATATTACCAGAATATATACATTTCTACTTATAAAAAAAATCTGGTAGCTATTATTATACTTTAATGCTTACGAAGTGCATTAAATTCTGACCCAGGATTCTGGAGGGCCAGAAGCTTGACTGACACCAAGTACGTAAGATCTTTAAAAGATCATTCTATAAGATCCAGCTTGGAACGCAAAACCTGATTTTGCAGGCATCCCTAATATCCTCTGTTCCGCCCTGATCCATAATATCAGATATCAAAAGAGAATTAGAAAAATAAATGATCCCTTTTATTTCAGCACAAATTTTAAAATTTTGAAAAATATTCCAGACATAGGTATCATTTCTAAGAAGACAAATAACAAGTGAAGAAACCCTGTGTGCTCCAATCTTCATTAAAATGATCATCACTCCACTCCAGGACTTTTGCACAGATTTAATTTTCCAGACCAGCAGATGTAACTGGTCTTCGATATATTCCTAAAATCAATCCCCATTGCACAATCCCTTGCAAAGGCTTATTGTAACAATCTGTTTAAAGAAACCAATGCTAAGATTTTTATTTTATTTTTATTTTTTAAACACAAAAAGGAAATATTTTAAGGGGATAATAGTCTTTACTGCTAATTAAAAAATACAATCAATCAATCAACCCGTAACAAGAACTTGAACATACCTGTGTTGATAAACGGGTGTTTAAAATGTTTCAGATTGTGGAATATTTTTAAAAAAGTGAAAAGCGAAGAAAACAATTCATTGAATTATAGTTCTTACTTTTTAATATGCCAATTATCAATCAATCAAAAAAATGTGGTAAGCGCAGTAAAGCAAAAGATGGAAGAGATTTATTAGCTCTGTTTTTTTTTGGTTCTAAATATATGAGTACAAAATGTGTTATAGAAGGGTTTGAATTAATACTACAAAGTATTTATTGGATTTGCAATTGTGTACAACGATTTATAAGTCTCATAAATTTCTTCTGTATTTTTTATTAGTGAATGAAGATATAGTTCTTGGTATATACACACAGAGTTCTCCCACATTATACACAAACTACCTGACAAGAAATAACTTCTATCAAGAATCTCATTTGAATTAATTCTAATTTTGTCTCATTATTCTACATTAATGAAAATTTAATTTTGTAAAGTTCAATTTTGAGCCCCTAAAATGTTTTTTGGTATAGTTTTTAATATAAACATTTTTTTCTAAATATGTACAGCAAATTTGTTAGACTTGCTTTTATTTTTCAGTAATCGCTATCATAAGATGAATTATTTATTTCAATATTTTCCAATAAGGAATTAATTTTATGTTGCTACAATTATCTCTGTGGGAGGAACAAAACCAACTTACACACATGTAAATAATTGATAAAGAGTTTTGTGTAAAGAAAAATGTCTTGAATAAGATTTATTAACTGTTCATTTAAAATGAAACTGGAGTTCTTCATTCAAATTTATTTATAAATTGTTTCCTTTATTTTTATCTGTTAGATTGGCTTTGAAACATTGGTTGACCTTAATGTAAAAATATGTACTCTTAAGCCTTTACACAACTCACTGTGTAGCTATCTCTTACTAGGATGATATAATAATTCAGGTAATGGGATTGAAATTTCTTTAACTTTTTTGGTTCTTGTGTATTAGCGTCACCACAGTAAAATTGGTGCCTCATGAATTGTATTTTGATATGAAAACAAGAAAGATTCTGATGTGTTTTATATGAAAAAATAACAATCACAGTCTGATTTTGGTGGTAAAATGATGCAATTCGTGTGGTGCCAATTTGGTTGCAGTGATGCTAATACGTAAGTACCAATTTTTTTCTGAAAATAATATGTAGTTAAAAACAAAGGCACTCAGAAAGGTACTTTTAGAGATTGTATACTGAAACTATCTAAAATGAACAATAATTTAACTATTTTCCCTCACCACAATAATAAAATATATAACCCTAACAAAATTTCCATTTTTCAGCATCCTAATATGCTAATGTGAATATGTAACTATCTGAAAATGTAATATTTTAGTGTAATTATCTTGTCATAAAATTTGCAAACTCACAATACTGTAGAATTATAATGTAAAAAATTTTTGGTCATATTTTGAAAGTTCTGATTTGAATTCCTTTTTAGAAATTTTTGTGAATTGCAGATATGTTTTAAGACTTCTTGAGGTCCTGGGACATGATGAAAAAGTAGGCCCCACCTGTGACCATTAAAAGTTGACAGTATATAATATATGATGTCAAATACTCATATAAATGGTAATCAGAAACAGAAAACGTGGGCATTGCTCATAAATCTAGAAGCAAACATTCTGGACCAACTGCCACCTTTCGACTAAATGAGTAATGATGATGTACAATCATAGGTTTAGGCCAAGACATGGACAATGGTCATCTCATAATAATGCAATCTTTCAGATCAGTTTCTATATTTTGAAATTCTCAGTTTTTTGGATAATATGTTTGGAAATGATATTTGGCCATTAAAATTATTTGTGGATCATGATCATATTGAGGCCAAGTCAAGAACCTACCAAGGCCCGGCCCCAGTTGCACCATTCCTTATAACTTTCCTGGCCACATGAGATTTATATACTAGTCTTCATTATCTGTTCATGATTTCCAAGCACTCTGTTAGATTCATAATAACCACAAGTCAGCACAGAACACCACCAAATTATAGCAAATGTCAAAATACCATATTTAATTGTTCATTGATATGGGATCCCACTGAGGCCGAGGGCCCGGGCCCAGTTGGCCTGTTCCTTAAGACATCCCTGGTGATTTGTATGATTTGCAACTTAAAAAAATTACTTGTTCTTCATTTTATTTTCAGTAATTTAAAATGTATTTATTTTACTCATGCGAAATACCTGTGCCGATGTATGAATTATGTATTGAAACTTTGTATATGAGTTTTGTGTTTATATTTGATTATATTAAACAATAGATAAATTTAATTCATTTTTTTTTTCATTTTAGGTTTGAAGAAAGTTATAAATTTTATCTTTTGTAATGTGAAGAAAATTGTTGCATCTGTTAAAAAGCAAATTTGCTTTCTTGATTAAGTATTGATATATTTTTAAAATTTATTATTTGCTATCTTAATTGTGTGATATTTTAAATTGATTCTGAAATACTTGTTGATTTATAAAAGTATTTTTCTTCATCTGTTTTAGGTAAACCTTTTATTTAAATTAAAACTAATATTGAATATGCTAGCTTTCTAACATGATGTTCAGTTATTTTAATGATTTATTTTGTAGCTGTAAGATATATTGGCATTTTGTCCTGTTTAGGAAGACTAATGGAGAAAGGAAATAAATTAATTGATGAATACCTTATTGGTCATTTCACAATGATGTAATTAAAATCATGTGATAGAAGCATTTAAGTACAAGCATTTTTTTCATATTTTCTTTACTGAAGTAAGTTTTCTGTTTTGTATCATAAAGCTATTTAGAATCCTAATAAAACATTTTTATAGTATATTTAATACTTTTTTCTGTGATACATCCTTTGCTTTTCTTTGTTATTAAATATTATTTACTTGAATTTTCGTTCAGGGCTATATAATCATTGAAATGCTTTCTTAATATATTTCCTGCCATTCATGGTAGTTTTATTGTTTTCAAGTGTATCTTCAAATTATTTTTTATGTTCATAATGGAAAAAGTGTTAGAAAAAGGAATATTTTCATTTGGCATGGTTATTTTGTACTGCTCCAAATTGGACCAATTGTTACTTTTTTTTTGCATTTTGAACATTTCTGGATGCTTATGTCTGTTTGATTAAAAACTATACCCCAAATCCATCACAATTTTAAACTATTGTCTGATAACAGGGCCACATCATAGCTGAACAAACCACTCTCTGATAATACAATGTATGAGAAATTCGGTCACAGACAGATTTAATGTGTGCACAAGTCCTTATGTATAACATTTCTTGAAAGAATTGGTTATAGTCTGTTACTCTACTAACCAAGCTGTCCTTGCTTTGAGTTAATGTTGATTAAAATTTGCATGTTAACAGCAATTTTCATGTAAAGGAATACTTAGAAAAATTTCATAAATCTACATTAAAAGTTCTTTTTGAACCTTTTTGTAAAATTCACTACTTTATATGTGCTGAAACCTTTTTTTGTGTGTGTGTTAACTGTTTTTTAAATAAATTTTTATGTTACAATCTGGTTGCCTTATTGTATGAAATCCGGATAGCATAAACTTATGAGAAAAGATTGAATATACCTCAATTAATTTTATGCAAGTTACAATAGTAGCTTTATGAGATGGTATGGTAAAATCCCCCATGTTTAAAAATTCTTTAATTATTCATTCTCCAAATATTATTCATTTTTTTTTAAATATTTGCTTGAATAAGAGTAATAAGCTACTTTTAAAATATATTGATATTAAACTTAATTCAAATGTGTGAGGAATTACTGGTTCCTACAATTAGTTCCACAAGCTCAGTACTTATCTAATTTGTAATCTTTGCCATATTGCTTAAGGATAATTTATTGTGATTGTAATTTAGTTGACATGAAAGATTGAAATTTGTCAGTAGCATTACATTTTTTTTTTTGTAAAATTAATACTGCTGATAGTAAATCTGTTGTACAGTACATTGTTGATCAATTTACTTTTTTAAATACAATGTTTGAGATCTGCAAATTTAGTGGACACATCATTTTTTAATCTTTATTTTGCTTCTAAAAGGATATTTTTAAAAGCTGAATGCCAAAAACTTCTTAAAATTAACTTACCATAAATATTCTAAGTGTTGATAATAAAAAAGAAAACAAACTTTTATTTCAATTGAATAAATGGGAGAATTTATTCTATATATATATAGGAATGCAGATCCTCTTTTAATCTAAAATAATGGTTATGGTACTTAGCATTCCTCTGTATGTTAACTCAATTGTGTAACTAAGAACACTTGGGCCCTGCGGCAAAGTCAGGTTTTGCGCCCCCCAAGTTAGATTTTACAAAGGGTAGGTATTTGATGGCAGTCAGGCTTTGGACTCCCCGCGATGTGGGGATGTACATTATATCACTGTGTTAACCATTTATAATACAATCACTGAAATATATATTTGTATGTTTTATAAGCTAATGATTATGAATTATAATTATTATATAATATGCAATATTGATAAATCTAGACATAATACATATTTAAAAAGAAAAGGTGCATGTTTGTCATTGTATACATGCCCATTATGTTTATGTGCTTAAGAATAAATTGACCAAGTTTCAAATTTACGAGGTCTGTTTAACCATCATTTTAGGGCCCACTTGAAACTTCTACCAATTGTTCTGGACATCGCTAAGAAGCTTATGGGAGAAAGAAAAGGCAATTAAGTAACAAGCCCATTTCATTATAGAATATACTTATTGTGAAAAACTCCTTTGAACACTTTGCTGGCTATTGGTACTTAAATTCAAAAATTAATTTGCTGAGTTATATTTAAGGTATATTTTATTAAATACTACTACTTTTTAAATGTGAAAGACATACTGATATGTTAACAACCAACTAAATGTTGAGATTAATTTTGAAGCATAAAAATATTTTTTACACAAACGTAGTGGCCACGGTAGCCTAGTGGTCAAGGTATCGGATCATGGCTGGCATGTCATGAGTTTGAGCCCAGTACCACTAAAGACCTGTCGTGTAGGGGAAGGATGCAAGTTAAATCTGTCGAGAGCTCAAACATCCTCCTGTTGGTGTGGTAGTTAGGAGAGGAGGTGCCAGCTCAAGTGTCATCTTCATCACTTGACCATGGTTCAAAATTATGAGGTCCATTGCCAAAAGCCCTTGTGTAGCTGAACAGTATGACATTAATATTCACTCACTCACTCACTTTACAAAAACAGAGAGGGAAGAGAACAATTTTGGATTAAAGGTGTATCTCAGGAAAATCATATTATTCATTTTCATTATGAAAAGTTAATCATTAATCATTAAATTATAATTGTAATACTACTTTTTCTCATACTCATATACTCATTTAAATAATACCAAATCATATTCTTATATATTTTATGTTTTATAATATTTATTATAAACAGAATGAGTATGTTTTCAACAAATAGAATGTTTGCCACAATAAATGTTTTTTCTTAATAATACTTCTGTTTGATATTGTATGAAGATAAGAATTCTGCTATGTTCACTAATATTATTGAACTAAATATAAACTGATTGTTGAAAAAAATACAGAAAAGTGTTTCCTATAGGATAATAGATTAAAAAATTATCAAGCTATTTTTAGTAGCAATTTTCCTTATATTTAATGTAGATATATGACCAAATCTGGAAGCAGAATAGAAGTTTTACATTTTATTTGCAATGTCTACATTAAATGTGTTTCTGTAATGTGTATGAAAAATACTTTCGTTTTAAAAGATTTTTTTCCTAATTTTTTATGGTGCATGATCAAAATTAGAATTCCCACTTTTATTAACTTTTATAATATAGGTTATCACAGTAACATTTTAAAATTCAAAATGTTTAATGCAATTTTTTTGATGGCAAAAAATTTGTTGAAATATGTTTTTTCTTAAGTCTGCATGTTGTATATTTAAGTCTTTTTCTTATAAAGATTCATTTTATTTTTATGAAAAACATTTCTTTATAGTAATACCTAAAATATTGTTACTATTTGTAGATAATGTGTGCAATTAGTTGATGTATTATTTATTTTTAGTATTTATATTAACTCTTGGACAGTGGTAGCTTTCAAGGGCTACCTTAAAAAAATATGAAATTAATGAGGTGTTTGACATTGCTTTTGAGACACTAATGCTCTGATTATTTGTTTGCATTAATGTAGCTGTAATTATTAGGGACTTCTCCAAGATGTTAATTTTGTGAGTGTGTTCTTCATGTGCTTCATCTTTTTTTTTTTTTTTAAACTGATCATAAATGAAAAATCTTCAAAATACCAATGGCTGATACAAACCATCACTGTAAAGCAAGGATATTTTTATTTGAGGAACTTTATCCATTAGAGGTACAGTAAAGATATGCTCAAATTTTTCTTTTTAAGTTGAGTGTCAGATTGTAATTTTATGCATTTCATTTTAACTCTGGAAGATATGTTTATGCAACTCAAAATGTAGTTACAAACATACCAAAAGGTAGATTCCTCTAGATATCTTGAAACTTGTTCTTAAATCTCTGTATTAAATCAAAAAGCAAGGCTGTATATTTTCCATAGTTCACAGAACAATATTAAGCAAATGTATTAAAGTGCATAAAGTTACTATAGTTTATTTCATTTTAAATACTGTTTTGATTTTCAGTAATGTATTTATCAATTGTTTTTCACTTTTTATCTTATTTAATCATTTAATTTAACAGACAAGTATACTAAAAACCCAAAACTGTGAAGCAAGGACAGTATTTGTAAGAAAAAAATATATACATTTGAACAATGAATTTGTATCAATACAAACAATATGCTGTTTTTTCTCATTGTTAGAGAAGTAAATGAAAAATTTTAGAATATTTTAAGAATTTCTCACCATTAAAACAATATTAAATTTTAAAATTCATTGCATGTAAGTGAAATGTAGTTTAAAACTTTATACAGGCTTTATCTCACTTTTGAAAGAAGTGGAAAATAGAATTTTATTTATATTCTATGTTATGAATCAAAGAATTTTCATTCATATTTCATATAAGAAAATTATCCCTTCATTTCAAAAGAATTTATGTCTATAGTTAAAACATCAACTAATTCATTAAAAGACTTTATATTTTAAGTAATTTAAGTATCAAAAATATAGAAATATTGAGTTTACATCTCTCACTTGAATTTACTCTTATGACATTCTCTCAGTATGTTGTGCTGCATGTATATATATATCTCAATACACACATATGCATAACGTCCCAAATATAAGTAATCTTAAGTATGCTGAAAGACACACAGTTACAGAGGTGGTGAAATAATCGTTTGAGCATATAACTTTATCAGCGGATATACTGACTCCAGTGCAGGATGTTCAATGGAGAAACGCTGACTATTATAAGGTATTGGGACGAGATCCTTGATCGATATGTGTACCTATACACTGCTACTATTGGTAATGAATTCTTTCTGATAGATAATACTTGTGTGCACCATGCTTATTTGTTGAAAATTATCTTGAGATTCATGGCTTGGAGCAAATAAAATGGGCAGTTCAATTTGTAGACCTAAATTCAATAGAGTATATTTAGGGCTACATTGTTAGATATATTGCTGTTTTAAATTCTTCTTCAAAGTCATTACAGGAGTTGTAATAAGTGTATCCATGTTTGATCTTACCATTTTGGTGTCTGACAGCTTTATTGGTAGCACGGAAAGTGGATGTTGCCAAAGTACTGTCATTAGAGGTGGACAGATTATTTATTCCTTATAATACTGTAATGTATTACTTTCTCCCAAAGTGCTTTTTTAGTGTTATAAAATATGTTTGAGTTTAATTCATATAAATTGATATGCCACACTCAATCAAAAGTTCTTTAGTGTACATTTCCTTCCAAATTTCTTTTCCTATGTCCATTACTTTCAAATTAGACCCCAAAACAGGTTGTACCATAACTTTTGGGGAGGCTAAATGTTAACATACATGCCTTATCATATCTGATCCTAGTACTTTTCCTTATTAATCTTATATTCCATTTCCCTGTCTGCCCATTTTGCTGATAAGCTAATTTCGCAACTTGATTTTTAATTTTTACACACTGGTGTACATTCTTAAGTTTCCCTCCTATTCATTTTAAAGTTTCTTTTACAAATTGCTTCTTTTTTGTGACATAATTCAGTTTTAAACTGAACCTTTTGTCATTGTTTATATTTTTTGTACATTTTCTATATATAAAAGAACATGTACAAACATGGAATGTATGTATTATTGATTAACTGGTGGAACCTTTTGACATTATCACTCTATTAAGTGATGGATTAAGAATTGTTGCTTCAATTTTAAGTTATATTTTTGTATGATTTTGAATTATCTGTAATTAAATTCCAACTTGTTTCTGCTATTTATATTCAGTTATATTATTATTCCGATTCAAGTATGAATTCATTTAACTGTACACACACATATATATTTCATACTTGTGACTTATTTTCTTTCATCTATAGAAACAATGATATATTTCATTCAGTGTTGCTAATGCTATTATTAGCAAAATAATGCTATTATTTTTTCTTAAATTAGAAGTTAATTATTTTTTTTAAAATTTAAAAAAAAAAGTTTATTTTTTAGAGCTGCAATAATAAAAAATAAGGAATAACAAAATGTCTGCTTCCATTCATTAAAGTAAGCAATGAAGGTAAACAGATTGTAATAAGAATAACCAAGTTTGCATGATTATATTATGTGAACTATGTATGTTACTTATCAATGTTGTGCCAGAAGCTACTCGAGTAAATATACGTTTTAAATAATTAATTAGTAAAAAACTGAATACTACACATTTTTTTAACATTTAGCAATGAAAGCTCAATATTTAAATTTATAAGAATTAATTTCACCAGATCAGTTGCATTGAATAATTATGGATGTTGCATTTCAAATACGATATAGCTTCATAGTCCTCTAATGATGTGATGTTGAAATTCTGATTTATTTTTTATTCTGATGATTTGAACCATGATTAAAACTTATGTGGTCTGCTTCAGTAGCCAATTTGTAGTTTTGGAGCAACTGAAATGAGCAGAGTATTTATACTGTTGAAGTATGTGTATATCATCCATGAACTAATATTAAGGCTTAATCATTCATTTTCAATTCACTAATACTTTTCCTACTATTATGTTGCCCATGTATTTATAGTTTGTATCCATTTTTCGTATGTTTCCAGTGATCTTTGAAAATTTATATAAAGCAATTCTTGTTTTGTATTTTTTTTTT
Source organism: Trichonephila clavata (assembly GCA_019973975.1). Taxonomy (NCBI): domain Eukaryota; kingdom Metazoa; phylum Arthropoda; class Arachnida; order Araneae; family Nephilidae; genus Trichonephila; species Trichonephila clavata. The sequence continues at coordinate 30,086 of BMAO01023234.1, read as the reverse complement.
GCTTATATGCACTATTTTATATGGCTTTTGTGAAGTGTGGTAAAAAAGAATATTAAAATTTTATTTTGGGGGTATCTAATTTTAATAATAATGGTTTTCAATCCAAAGCAAATAATCATTAAAAAGAGATAATTTTAGTAATTATCTTTCATTTTTATTATATTTTTTACATGTGCACTATATTTCTCTTGATTCTCTTGCCTTCTGATCCCATAAACACTTGTAATATTTTTGTATGTTATCTCCTGATATTTAATTTTTTCCCCTTTTCATAAATGGTTATTAATAGCCAAATCTGGTTCTAGAAATACAGCTACTATTATGACATTTAATTTCAGCTTCTCCTTCTCCCTTCTCTTTAAAAATAATGTAGTTATGATGTGGAAAAAGTTAGTGTGTCAACTATCTTAGGAATATCTATAAAAAATACTCAACAAATATTTTAACTGTCATTTGAACATTAAATGATCTGAAGACTTTAACACTAAACATACCGACACTTATAATACATACTTATTCTCTACCATAGGAAAACCGGTCTTTTGACCCGTTATGGTATGTTTAGTGTTAAACAGTCTTGTTGGTAGAACTCCAACTTCACTGATTGAACTCTGAAATATTGATAAATTTAATTTCATCTTTCATTCTTGTCTGTAAAAATTCTGATATTATCTTGAGCTAATGCAAGTTCCTTTATTAGCAGAGATTTCCAGTATTGTGATTCATTTTCTCTGATCAAGTAAAGAGGTTGTCAGGGTCAACTCTTGTCAATACTATCAAGATATGTTTTTAATTCCCATTTCTATGTTATCTCTAGATTGTGTTATTAATCAAACACTTACAATTGACTAATTTTTCAGAAAGAGCAATTATTGGACTTCATGTGTTGAAACTGTGAATGAGCAAAGATTGAAACTTTGAGGATTATCTTCATAGAATCTAACAAATTTGAATTTGAAATCTTATAATTTTTTCATCATTTTCCGGATTCTTCTAAAAGGCACCAGACCTATATTTCATTTTTCATTTTAACGTTTTTTAATTAAAATGAAGAAAAAATATTAATTTATTTCAGTTCAATTCCTTTATTCCAAATCATATGGATCAGATAACCTAAGTAATTATTTAAATTTGAAACGACTCCTCTCCAATGTATCAAAATTAGTAATCTACTTTCTGCTATTTATGTTGGAATAGCTGCAGAATTTAGTTTTATAAATTCTGATTATTTGGGAAAATTCGTACATACACAATTCACTTAATTCCCTTGTGATAATAACAAGTAGGATTTGTATAATAATCATTAGTGGGAAGTTTGAAACATACTTCAAAGATGATTTTGTTTAGAAAATTATAATCTGCCTGTTTGAGATTAAATGATTAACATGAATTGTAAGTAATGCTGACCCAAGGAGTTGCAAAGCAGGTAACTCACAAAGCTCTGGGAGCACTGAAAGACTTTTAAAAATAAAGATGGCTATCAATATACACAAAATATATATATGTGTTGAATGGCTATAGCTATAGAAGGATGATTTAAGCTATATTGATTCTTGGAAGTGTGTACTGGGTTGGAAATAATACCTACAGAAATGGCAGTTGACCTTTCTTTCAAAAAAGACCAGGTGCATCATAGTCGAGAAATTTATATGTATTTACTAAATTTATTATTCTTGATAAATTTTAAGAAAAATGTTCTATGTTTTCTGAATTTTTAATTTTCAGATTTAATTACAAATTCAGCATTTTTGATTTTTACTAACATTTGCAAATAAAATGTTCTTATTTGTATGGAAGTGTGAATTTTTTTAGAGTCTACAAACTCTTTATCAGTTATTAATGTGAGATAAATCAAATGAAACTTTTTCAAGATTTAAATTAATCAGATTTGTTTGATTTGGAATAATTAGTAATATTAATCATTTAGTTCATAATAGTTTTAGAATATCAGATTTAATGCCATGAAAGTGTCTTGATTTCTGAAATTAATTTTGCCTTCAATGAAAGAAAGATGCTCCCCCCTCACCTAATCTGTATTTCACTAGGCATTAGATTTGAATGCTGAATAATCAAATCTATTTTATGTGAGCACTGATTTGTTGAATTCTGTAGTGATGTACCCCAATGTGTGTGTGTGCGCCTAAGGCGATGAGGATAACAATTAAAGGGTGGGGTGACATTTAAAAACCAACTGATGTGTGTAAAATTTTTTAAGGAAGTAAATGTTTGGATTTTGAAAATCATTATACAATGTGAACTTTTTTGGAAAAAAAGCTTTCTGGATGTAAACAAAATCTTGACATTGGATGATGCATATTTATTAGTATTAACAAACTGATTTTTTTTCAGGTAAAGGAAAGGTAAATCTAAGGGTATCACTTTAAATGCAAGGTTATTGGTTAATTGAAAAAAATCAAATATGTGAAAAGGCAAAAAGTACATCTTAAGAATTTTATAAAAATATTGAATTAAACTTTTAGTGAAATTTACATTTTACAAAGCAATTTTTGCATGTCCTTAATATTCTCATTGCTTTTACTGAAATAATTATATTTATTTCATATACATTTCTAGGAATTTTTTTCATTGGTGAAAAATCGTACTTCCAAAGTTAATGGTAATAATTTATTATCTGCTCCTACAATATACGATTTTCAACATGCTTAAGAAGTTTGGTTGAGCAGAATACTGGTGATCTGGAAGATATTGATCATTTACAAGGAAGGTAAATTCATTTTTGTTTTTAATTTTGAAATTTCTATGAGAAAGCAATCTGTGCATCTTTGTTATTTATGCTGTAAAATTATTTGAAAAAACTAATTCTATGTTTAGCTATTTGGTTGCTTAAAAATTGTCAAAAGATATATTTAATAAGGTATTTAGCACATAAGTTCTGATTTTATATTATGATTGCTACAGTGTGTTCAATGCTGAAAATTTTTACCAACCTGATTGTATAAACTTGAATAATTTTATGGAGTAACATTTTCATTGCAGCCAGCCCTACTAATGTTATGAAAGCTAAAGAAAAGAAAAAAATTGAAATCTTTTTTATATTGTTAGATGTTGAGGCATTTTTCAAACATCATACTTTGCATAGGCAATAGCAAATTTCATTTTTGTTGTTGTTCTTATTTTCTCCTTTTTTTTTTTGACAATAAGGAAACTTACACTTAAAGACACTTCATAAAAATAAAGCTTTTATGTTGTAGTATACTAAGAATAATACAATATGATCTGAATCATATTTATCAAAATTCATAAGGAGTTTGACAAATAATTGATGAATGTAGAATACCAAGAATTAGGACTTTTGATTTATTGTTTGATTTGTTTTAACCTAACAAAAGACAAGTCATTGAAATAAGTTTTAATAGATATGTTATTGAAGCAAAATAAGTTACTTTTGATCCATCTTATCAGGTGATATCCAAGATATTTGAATTTTGAAATGCTAGTTGTAACTTTTTCATGATATTTTAGTGGAGCTGCCTCCAAATAATTCCTAGTTATTTGCTTGTGCCTGCAATATTTATCTGCCTTTTCAAGACGTAGTAACCAATGAGTTATTTCTTTTTCATCTTGTCCTTCTTTCCCTTGCTTTTTTAAAAGAATATTCCTGGTTTAATTCTTTGCCTTTTTTTTTTGAACAAACTTTTGATTGCTTTGGATGGGGTATACCCAACACAGGATCAGTTCCATAAAAGATATCTCTAACACTTGCCTGGCTGAGAAATCCACTTTTTTATTGCATTTAATGTCAAATTAATCAGGTACTAAACATAGTTGAGTTTTATCTTCTCTTTGAATGATCCTGATGTACATGATATTACTCTCAGATAATTCTTAATTGAATCTCTACTATGATAAATCTTTCAAGGCAGGTTGCCCTTTAGAAAATTTTTAGACATTTTCTTAAAGTAACTTCTTCAGAATATTGGAATTTTAAAGATATTTGTCTAATAGATAGTAGCATGTTCTTTCAATGAAAAAGTGTTAGCTTTATTTAATACTAGGATGAAAGCATTAGTATTACACGAAATTTTTGAATCACATGGGAACAAGATTTCCTCTTGCAGTATTATCCACTTTTATGAGATTCTGTTTTCAAATGGAATAGATATATCTTTTATGTCATAGGTAAATCTTTTGAACAATCTGTCAGTTCTGAGTAGATAGTAATGCTTATTGATATGTTTACTTGAATCTTTAAAAATGGCAAAGTTAGTTGAACTCACTTAATATACTTAACAACAAGAATGATCTAAGTTTCATATTCACATGCAAAATTAACAAACGCTAAAGAACTATTTTGTTTTGCATTTATTTTTTGCTTAAACTATCTTTTGTTTTGCTATGCATTTTTGATCACCCAGCTAGAGCCCAATTAGAGTTTATTCTGAAGGTAATTTTTACATAAATCTAAAGTGTAACAGAAAGTATTTTTTCTGATCTACAAACATAAAATTTTCTTTGTTGCATCTATGCAATATTATGTATTCAGTTTAGTGTTTTGTGTAGCATTAATTATTCTTAGATTTTTGTATTAGAATATGTAAAATACTTTCTAGTCCCTTTAAATTTATCTTTTCTGAGTAAATAATAAGAAATTGATTTTATTTGGATAAACCATTAACTACATGTCATTTTGCATTTGTTTCCTACAATGGGCTCAATTCAAGAGGGTCACATGATAAAAGTAATCAAGTTTTTGCGACTTATTTCAAAACTGACATTAAACTAAGTTGTACTTGTTCGATTTGTGAAATTTCAGATGTTATAATTGGGAAGAGATCTTAAATATAATGGAAAAAAATCATTGAAAAGATTTTAAAATTAAACTTATTTTATTTTTTGTGTGCTTGTAAATTAAGTATATTTTGCTTATTTATGTACATTATTATTGTTCACAAATATGCACTTTTTAAAAGAATATTTCTGTGAAGAACAAAAGTTGACAATAATGAAGCACATGAATTGATTAACTGGAAACACATGATTGCGTTTATTGTATGATTATGATGTCATGTGAATTTATGAACTAATTGACTAGAAACATGCTTTTGTCACTATCCTGTGACTATGATGTCTCATGAATTTAGCCCATTTTAGTTACAATCTCAGGAAATTTGCCTTAACAATGGGTACTATATATTATAAATATAACATACAAGCCACAGGAGATTAACCTATTTATTTATTTATTTTAAGGAACTCCTGAAGTAATAAGATAACTTCACCTTGTCACTATTGACTTATTAGATCTACATATAGAAAATCTCCTAAAACTGAAACTAAAATCAGTTTTAGGAGATTCTATTTTATGAAGCTCTTGATTTAATCTAAAATTATAGTATCAAATTTACTTTTATGAAAACCATTTAAGATTAATTTTGTTGTCTTTTTATTGAAATCATCTTCAACATCCAATTAAGCTCAAATGTAAATTTTCTTCACTGTTGTCTTTCTTGATTGCTTACATTTTCATATTTAGAGAAAGTTTCTTCAAGAGTACCTCATCTCTGATATAGCTATTGAGCCATTTTACTTTGTAATTTTTAAGCTAAAAAAATAAGATTTATAGTCCTAAACACTTTAATCTATTGGACCTTTCAAGTATGGGTATAAATGTTTAAATAACATTCATTTAGCCCTCTCGCTGTGTAGTTATTTTGTCAAAGTAGGTTCAAAAATTACACATCTTTTTATTACGTATTTCAAATATACATATTAAAAATACATTTTAAAGTTAAAAAGAAAACAAAAAAAAATTTGTAAAAGTTTTTATTTTAAAATGTAAAATTATAGATCATGAAAATATGAACATAAAAACAGAAACAGCACACATTGCACAGCTAAATAGTCAAGAGAAAATGCATACCCATGGAGATCCCTGGTTCCTCAAATTTGGCTATATATTTTTGTTGCCCGTAAAAATCATGGGTTGCACATTGAAAGGGTTAAGGAATGCATTGTATTCTTAATCCTGTTTATAAGGAAGTCCTTAATGAATAAAATATTAAAGAATATAAATTTTTATTAGGCTTAATTGTGGTCTCATTATTTGCACAGGGTAGTATTGCATATTATTTATTTTTACCTTTCAAATAGAAAATTTTGGTAAAATAAAATATAAGTTTGATAGATATTTACAAAAAGAATTTAAAAAATCAATACCCCTCTTTACATCACATATCCTTTGATATATATTTTAAACCCATGAATAAAGAAAGAAACCATATTTTTTATTTTTCAGAAATTACTCTTCAAAATAATGTTACAAACTGATTGATTTGTAAAAGTATTTTCTGTCTAAAATTTAGAGCTCGAAACACAAATGTTAAATGAAATTTTCAAACTACCTTTTTGTATGATGTAGCAGAAAAAATAGCTTTGTTGAATTGATTAATAATATATCTTTAAAAATTGTAAAGCAGAACTAATTCTAAAATAAAATACTAACTTAGTTTCAGTATATTTTGTAGTGTATTTCTAACAAACATTTTCAATTAACAAGTGAACATAAAAATAATAGCAAAGAAACTTTGGCAAGTATAAATTTTTTAATAACTAATATATTTCTGTAGATGTATGTGTTAGTTCATGGGTAAAAGGAATTTACTAGAAATATACTTGCAAATATTTACTATACAATAACATAATTTTTGGATTATCAGGAAATGTGAAAAAGAAATGGAATGGGACTTTGGCTCATTGATTAAAGACCCATAACTCACATACTTTTACTGAATTAACACAATACTGTAGAAATGAATTTAAAATGCCTTGCATTTACTCAAACATATTGCCAATTCTTTTTGTGAGCTAAGTATATTAACAATTTGAAGATAAAATAGAGAATGCAGAACATGTTAAAAATTAAACATTATACAAAATATGAATTTTTTTCTCCAAAAATGCATTTGAGTAATTAAATATTTTGAATATGCTGTTTTAGGACACAAGGAAACATGTTTTTCACTTCCTTTTTATTCTATTTAAGAATTGTGTGTACAGTTAAAAACTATGTGTACAAGTCTGTACATATTTACAATGTTATGAATCATAGTTTTGTTTAAAAGGGGTATAAATCTGAAATTATCTTATAATCTTAATTTCTTAGAGAAATATACTTTAAACTAAAAAAAGCTATTACTAAAAAAAAAGCTTTATACTAAATAAATAAGCCTAAAACCTTTGGTTGGGGAGAAAAATTACTACAGTAGTGTAATTTTTGTCCTATTTATAATTTTTTTAAATGATAATCTTGTTCTTTAGTTTTCTAAATATTATTAATTTTAGACTTTTAATTTTTAAAAAACAATCCTGGTATTAACATTTTTGATGTTAATATAAAGATATGTTTTTGTGTGTGTGTCTAGTGTAATATTTTGTCTCTCCACTAAAAAACTCAAAAAGAAGTATATTTATTTAAGAAATATTTTTATATAGTAAAATGTTTTGTAAGATAAAATCATACATAGAATGCAATTGGTATATATTGTGAGCTTTCTGTGGGTCATATAATTCAGTTTTTGCAAAAGAAATTTAATAAAAATTGAGTATGCTTATCTTATTTTAGAAAAAATTAATTTATGGCTTCATTATATTTAATCTCCTAAAGAGTATATATAACCAAAATGTCATAATGTACAAAGTTAGATTCAGAATTGAGTTATAATTTTTGTTATAAATGCTAGGTTAAATGAGAGAAGTTCTCTAAGGGCTTAATTTACTAATTTTTTAAAAATTCATTTATTATGGATATTTTTTATGAATTAATATTAATTTATTTATGAAACTTTATTATTAAATTTTTTTTCATTCTATAGTTCTTTTATCATTGTTTTTTTCTAAGTTTCCAGTTTAATATTTTCTTTTTATTTATTGATATAGTATTTTCTTAATTCTCTTGCATAACTTGTATTTCAGGTTGCTATAAATGTAAGAAAATCATTATCAGTTTGCTGAGGAACCTCAAGGTATTTTAGCTTTTATTTTATGCCCAGGTGCAGTTAAAAATATGATCTATGGAAGAAATTTAGAGTATATGAGATATATTATACTTTGAATAGAGAGTTGAATTCTATATTCCTGGCTGGTGAATAACCATTTGGTTTTATATTAATTACAGTGGAGATCTGTTTTTCTTAAAAATATTTTTATATTTATTTTACTGTTAAACTTTTATTAAAAAAATATGTGTGTCTGTGTTTGATTAGTTTCAAATTTATTTTATTGTTTTGTTTTTATAACAAAAAATTAATTTACATAACATTATATTTCATAAAAGTATATAAATTATTTTAGTTTTATTTAATTTTTTAAAAATGTTAAGTAATTATTTGTAACTTACATTTAATGAAGTATTAAATAACTAACCATAACTATTAAATAAATTTATATTTGTTTGGTTTAATTGATTAACTACCAGCTTACCTTAAATAAATAGTCATTTTTAATTTCCTCTTAAATGTAGTATTTTATATATTTGAATATGTATTTTTTTTAAAGTAAATAGTCATTTGGTTAAAATAAAATTTATATTAGTCATATGATAAATGTATTTATATTAGTGTCTTATATCCAAAATTAATTAACATCCCAGTTCACCAATTCATGGGTTGCCAAATAAAAGTTTATAATATGTTGTCTATTTCAAGCCTTGCTCTTTAATGTGTATTTAAAGAGCGAGTATGTGCATAAACTATTTTAATAAAAATAAAGTTTTATACTGGTTGAGTTGTAGTTCTTTTCCTTTTATTTTTAAATTATTATCAACAACAACAACACAAATTTATATGTAATATATTAAAGTAATAGAGTTTTTCTATCTTTTTTCAAATAAATGAGAAACATTTATTAAAAAATTATTATTTAATTGTATTTCACTAAAACTTAATGAACAGTAGTGGAATAACATGATTGATTGATGAAGCATGTATTTGATTAAAACATCAATTGAATGTAATTGATTCAAAGTATCTGACAAAGTTGAAAATTAGAATTTAGGGCTGTTAAACATTGAATGATTCACTAAAAATTAAAGTATTTGAAATAGCTTTCTAAACTACCCTTATTTTAATACTGATTAGTGGAAAATAAATTACTAGCATTAATTGTTAGCTTATTTGAATACTTAATAGAATATAAGGAGAAAATTTTCATGTTTTTGGTAAATTATTTTTGTTCAAAAATTTATTCTTTGAAAAATAACTGAAAAGCTTTCTTTTTAAATTCTACAAAAGTGATTTTCAAGTATTTTTTTTATATATTTTTGAAGGTTTAAGAATTTTTAAGGAATATGTATCACACTTAACAATTTAATTTGAAATATATCACAAGAGAAAAAAAATATTCTTGTTATAATTTGCAATATATATATTTGCAAGTTTTTCGAATACACAGAAATGACCACATCATTTTCTTAATAAGAATCAAGTCTATATATACATGTAAAAATCATCTTCATGAGATAATTCTTTTTTATGTAGGAATTTTTTGAAAACATTATAATTTTTAGCTAAAAAAATTGCTTCCCCCCATTTTTGTTTAAAAGTTCTTAAAAGCAACTATTATTTAATTTGTAATCAAGATCTTTGGAAATGTATCGAATCAAGCTTTATGTTGCTTAAAAAACTGATTCTAATTATTCTTAAATATTTTAATACTTATTTTTAAAACAATATATTTCATATGAGAATGAAATGCAATTTTCTTTTCTCTGGTTGCTGTTTTTATTGTATTTACAAATTCTGCCAAAGGTCCAGCTGAAAATTTCGTAAAAGACTCATCATAAACGAGAAACTGTATGTTACATAAAGTTAGGGAAGTACTAATTCAAATGTCATCTCATCGCTTGATCATGTTTTTAAAAATAAGATCTGCAGTCATTGCCTTATTGCAATTTTAGTGTGAAAATAAAGTCATGCCTTTACATAATCTACTGGATTTTATTTCTGATGTCAGAATAATGATCTTTATTGAACCTCTTCAATGAAACCTCCATAAATCACTAATGCACAGCAGTTAAAAATTTACAAATAAAAATGTGAGAGGGTTTTATAAATTGGTTTTTGATTGCAACAATTTTATCTTGGCAGTGTGTTTATGCAATTAGAAATAAGGTATTTTGTGCGCTTGGCAACAAAAAATAGCTTTTCAGATGGCATGAAAATTTGGAACAATTTACACTTGTTATTTGAAAGGTATCAGTAAAATAATTGTAATTTATAGAAGGTAATTATAATTACTTTTAATCACTAAAATAATTACCAGGAAACCATACTAGGATTTGCGACAATTATAATCATTATTAATGAGATATTACTCTTTCTAACAGAAACATTTATATGAATTATAATACTTTTTTTAAAAAGAGACAAATATTTTAAAAAAATTTCTGAGTTATTTTGTTACAGCCAAAGAGTCTTAATAGGATTTTTCCATTATGAAATGTTTGTCCATTGCATTTTTTTATTGGTTAATGTGTTTAGTCCATTTACCATTACGTAAATGATGGTGAACTCTGCAGCGAGTTATGATGTAGTAAGTTATGTGCATTGATGTTTGTAAAGAATGTTTTAAATTTGAAAATAAAGCTCTTGTAACAAAAGTCATTATTTTCTTTTTTTTTAAATATATTTATCATTTCTTCATTTATAAGTAGATTACACTATGAAGAAAATAATGTAAATTATTTCTGTAAAAAAGAAAAAAAAATTAAATTTTTAAGAAAAAGGAATAATTTTTAAAAAAATAAATGTAAGTTCTATAGCTTTAGTCTTTCTTCAAAGGTAAATTTTTCTAAAGTTATATATTTTTTTTCTGTGAAGTTATAATTAAATGAAATAATTTTAAGTGGGGATTATATAGAAATATATGGTAAAAATATGCTTTGGACTGGAATTCTTAAAAATGTTCCAGAAATTTTTGCATCAGAAATATATGATATTTGATGAATAAGTTTGCTTGTTTTACTGTAAATATAATTTGATTTTTCTTAATACTCTGGACAGTTATATTCTCCCCTCTCCACATTTCATTTAATATTAGTAGATTTATGGTACTTTATTCAAGTTTTATTGGAAGTTCCATAAAATTTGCTTTTAGTCTCAATTCTACATTTCTTTCATACTTAAAGTATTTTTCAGATGTGGAAGTGTTCTATTTTATTTGAATATGTATATTATATGTATAATATGTATGTGAATTATTGAACATATTTGCAGCCTCCCCTCTTTTTTTCACTAAATATGTGTTGTATATCGAAGTGTATGAATTAATCTTTATCAGTTTCTTATTAATAATCTTGATATCTATTGCATTGTGCTATGGATTACATAAATTGGTGATACTGTATTTTCCAAGACTTCTTTCCCCCACTTTTTCTTTCCAAATTTTGTACTTTTATGTTATTTAACTGTGTTTTATAATTAATGTTTTTTTTTAACTTTCAAAGGTCTAATTTGTTTTTGCTACCCATAATTAGCTTTTATACAAAATATTAATTATACACATACTAATAAAGGGCTTGTAAAAAAATTTAATTGGGTGTTATATCACCAGATAGCATCATGAACTTAAAATTTTAGTTTATAGATTACATTATTTGAAAACTGAATATTTGCTGTTACAGCAATCCAAGAATTAACAGAAATATTTGTTAAAAGTAACGAATGTTTAAACTTTGTTGATTCATGGAACCCTTTGAAAAATGTTAGATGTATTGGAGGAACCCTATTCCCCTCCCCCTCCTAGATTGATGAATATATATTAAAAAATATTTGGTCAATATATTGTATACATTTTAAAAGAAAATTTCTTTAGTTCTTACTAAAAAGTTTTAACTTGAAATTAATGCAATTTACTCATAAGTAGCATTAATTTGTGCTCCAAGTGTCACCTTCCCTTGCATTATGTTAAATGACTGATATATATATATAAACAGATACATACTTGTATATTTTTGCACAAACTGAACAAAGTCTAGTTGTGTTGAAGTTATCTGCTTTTAATTTTATTCTATATTTTGTATTTGTTGCCACATACATGAGCAGGCATTTTCACTTAAATCCATTGTTCTTAATGGCCTTAAAATATTTATAAGTGTATGAGAATCTTCTGTGTACTCTGTACGAAATTTGAATAAAAATATTAGGAGTTGCTCTTGCTTAAGTCTGGATTTTACTGTCGAATTTGTTGATAAATTGTCCTCTTTTTTTCATTGCCAGGCTTTTTGATTTATCATAACAATTGAACAGGTTTTTTTTTTTAATCCACATTCATGCTTAGTTTTCTCTTCTGAAAATTATTCTCTTATAGGTTTTTTTTTTAATTCAAAGAAAAACATGTTCGATATTATACATCTAAGCTCTGTCCTCTAAATTTAGTTAATTTTCATTTAAATTCCTTCATTAGAAAATTGTTTAGTTTTTCAAAACAATTCTGAGAGATTTTTTATAATATGTACATTCAATCCTTGAGTGGCATTTTTCTTTCTTAAGGATGGCAAAATGTCTGCTAAATAAGGGAAAATTTGCAACCACATTTCATTTTTTAATTATGGAGCCTAGACATGAACTTGATTAATTTAAAAATCATCTGAATTTCGAATATGAAAGTAAGGTTCTATTCTCTGTATGATAAAGGGAAGAAAAGAATTAAAAATTCTCTTGCTTTTATAGAATTTATCATTTTTACAGCATCACTTAAAGCGTCCTTTAATTCATTTTCTATTCGTTTTACAACAGTGATTCATTATTTGAAATAAATTATGATTCAGTTTCATTTTTTTTCTCTCCATTCTTTAGTGTGCATATCAAAATCAAAAATGGAAAATTGGCACTTATCTGCAAATAATATACGATTCCAATAATATTTTAGCTTATTTATCATTAAATCTGTAAATCTGAGCCTCACTTTTTTATTCCTTGGACTTGCACAAAATTACTTTTCACCAAATAGCCTTTTAAACTCGCCCAATAGTTTCGGGTGATGTTAAAGAGGAGTTTATATGAGTTTCATGAAAATTCTTATATATATATATAGAGAGAGAGAGAGTTGAAACATAGATTATTCACATATATTTTAACTAAAAATCGTTTTGGTACTTACATGCTATCGCAACAATCGCCAACTCTATTAATAATTTGCCAAGTTGGCAACACCGATTTCCTATATGTCTTACGCGCTGAATTGACAACCAGGTGCTTAATTTCATATATTGTCGCCAATAGGTTGCGATAATACGTAAGTACTGTCTTGTCTCTTATCGAGTTAGCTTTGTCGAACGGACAATTTCTCTCTTGTCATCAATTTTATTTTATTTTCTCAAGTGATTTACAAAAAACAGTAAGCATCTCTACTGGATAAAATTACAAATTTAGCAGGTGTTAACCACACACACACACATTTTTATAATAAAAATAGTTTTCGAGTTACTTTTTGTTGTTTCCTTTTTTCATTTCACAGAATACATTTGCTATGTCAGCAAGCAAAATTATGCCAAACGATACTTAAAACATCAACTGAATGTAAAAATAAAGAAAAAAAGTTGTTAGGTATATTGATATTTGTTGGACTTTAAAAGTATGATGATCAAAATTCTGTGTCCGATTATCTTTATTTCCCTTTTGTCCTTTTTGTTTTAATTTTATTTGCTTAATAAACCTTAAAAAATTAAAATAAGTTTTAGCATTTAGAAGTTAAATATAGTTTTTAAAGGAGAAAATGCATTTTTCCTTTAAATTTCAGAAATTCAGCTACAGTGCCTTCTTTTTTACAAATTTTAGGAGCCGCCATATGAGTATAGCTTCAAGTACTGTGTCTAAAATGTTTTTTCATTAATTTTAGCGTGCAGTTTAAACCGAGTTTTATTCTTGTTATTGCTACAGAGGCAGGGAAATCTTGGATGTATAAAAATACCTTATGTTAAATTTACTTAGTTAGCTGTAAATTAATTAAAAAATTGAACAATAAAGTTATATCTATAAAATTATATGAAAGAGTAAAAAAAAAAGAATTTTTTATCGTTATGAATAATGTGTTTATATTTAGAAATAATTAAACTACTTTTAGAAGACAAAAAATGCACGTTTAAAATTTAAATTAATTTGGCAAATTAAATATTTACTATAAATAAGGAAACGAATACTTAACTGGTTAATTATTATTTAAAAGGAACTTAAAAATTAAAAAAAAAAATGATCAGGGAAAACTACTACAGGCCATGATCTTTTTATCAAACGTTGTTATTGCATTCTTACATTTTTTTTTTTTTACTGAAAGATAATACGGGAATATTTTTTTAATGAAATGATCACAAAGTAATTCAATAATTTTTTCTCAATTCTAAATGGACAAGGTAAGGCTGTGTTGACAAAATAAAAACGCCAGCCTCGTAAGCGGAAACGGTATCAGAAGACGAGGTAAAAGTATGGCGATACAATATAAAAACGTTAGCTTCGTACGTGAAGACAGTGACCGAAAACAGGGTAAAGCTATGCATCAGCGCTCTATATAGAAACAGTGCCTGAAGACAGGGTAAAGCTGCGCGTCAGTGTCCTAAGTGAAAACGGGGTCTAAAGATAGGGTAAGGATACGCATCAGCTTCCTAAGTGAAAACGGTGTATGAAGACAGGGTGAAGCAACACAATAAAAATATCACCTTCCTGAACGAATACGGTATCAGAAGACAAGGTGGACCCTATAAAAACGTCAGATTCCTAATCAGAAACTGTGTCTTAAAAGGAAAATCGTAAATGGTATAACTACTTCGTAATCAGAGAGTATAAGAGAGATGATATACTTGTTTTTTTAGTTATTTTGAAACCGTTTTAAATAAATAGTCGTACCTTTTTAATGAGCATGTGGACATGAATATTAATATCTCGTAATATATATTTTCATTATGATACATTTTTTTAAAAAAAGCATAACGTATATAAATGAGATATTTTGCACACGCATATGTAAATTAATGCACAAGACATGGAGAATTATTTAATGAAATCACTGCATAATTTATTTGGATAAATTATAAAAATTAATATTTTTTAGTTTTTTATATGTAAAATTATTTTTAAAATATCACAAACAATTTAGAAAAAAAATAAGTATTTTGGTTTGCAACACATGAGCATGCATCCTGTGCATAAGTACAAAAAAATTATAGGCAGTATATAGTGCAAAAGTTTTCAAATGGGCTCTAAACTTATTTCAGATCGGTATGTTACCCGCCTAATTGATCCAATATGTTGCCAAATTAAGCAATAACGTTACAATATGGTTACCTTGATTTTCATCGTTTGGTGTTATGCTATTTTGTTTACGTAGATGATCGTTATTTTTTATTGGTATATTTTTATTGTGGAATAAACCTTTTAATTTCAAACCATTCAATTTAAAACGCACAAAAAATTAAGCATTCTTGGTTATTGTTATTGTTGCTGTATTCAAGTTCTATTTTAGTGATTTGTTTCCTTTGGTTATAATTGATATCTTAGATATAATTGGTGAGTACCAGGATCACATTTAAAAACAGTACATGGGCTTCGCGTTTAATTATAATGGATTTTAAAAGGTTCTCCTTTTTCGCATATTACGTCAATTTGCATATTTTGTCAGATTTCTTTTTTTCAATCCTAGTTAAGATATCACTATTTTGGCCGTTATGAAATGTGATACATATAGTAGAGACAAAACAATTGTTTCTGAAAAAAGAAAGGAACTCGAAAGTCGTATTTTTTATTGTGGATCTGCTGGAATAATAAATCTGTCAAGCAGAATTCTTTTTTTAACTGTAGCAAATTGCGAATTTCCACCGTTTTACTTTTAATAAATATATTTTCATATTTTTTTCGCATTCCGCAATAACTCTCCTTAAGTTTGTTTTAGTACTTAAGTCTTCTTTCGGTCTCAAATTTTTTAATTTTCAATTGCACACACATTTCCTTTTCTTTCAGCATTTCGAAATTTATTAAATTCAATTCCTTTGTTATCGTACTTGTACTCTTCAGTTTCTTTTTTTTTATTCAACATTTATGCACATTTATTCTAATTTCAGTTTTCAAATTGTTGTAATTCTACAGTCCTCACCTGTGCATTAAATTTCAGTATTTTTTTTAATTCTTTACAATACGTTTTTTTAGTGCTTGATGACTATCTTGGATAAAAAGTATTTTCCATTCAATGCCTATTTGGCGTAAAATAATTAATTTTAGCACACTGATGATAAATCAATTTCTAGTTAAATGCAAAAATTATAATTTCGAGGAAAAGTAAAAATATTTTTAAAAAAAAGCTCAATATTTTCTCCTATTATTATGCATATGATTAATATCTGCCTGTTTAACATACACCTTTATTTATTTTTATTTTTTTAAACCGATTATTAACTTCCCGGTACTTGAGTATTATTGCAACAATGCCAACGTTCAAGATATCTCGTCCAGTTAAAAACCCATATTTCGCATGTGGTTCACACGCTTTGGCAAACATGTGCTTCTTTCCTACAAAGTCGCCAATACGTTCGCGACAATATGTATATATAAACTTTTCTTTTTACTGACCTTTTATTTCTGGCCTCCGATAATATTTTATTGCCAATACTTTCAACTTCAAAATTTTGCTTCATGTCAATCTTTTCTTTTACCAATTTGTTTTTCATTTGTGGCAGAATTACTTTACTTAAAACGTTTAAACAGTATAAAGTTTTATAAATATCAATAAAATATGATGTCAAAGAAATGCTCCAGATTTATTATTTCCTCACAGAAATGTTTAAAAACTAGTTTTATAGTATTAAAATATTAAGAAGTAATTTTTAGTATGAATTAAAAAAGATCACGTTTTCATATTTAAGCTTTAGAATCATTTCCGAAAACAAAGGTATTGGAGGATCTGCAACATATAGCAATAATACTAATAGCACATACGTCAAATCATAAGCAAATAAACATACACATTAACATATTTCCTTTAAAACTTCTCAAACAGTTTAAAGCAAAATATAATAAATATTTAACAATCACAGCATTGATCAATTCTTACTAACCACAAGATAAATCTATCATAATAAAAAATATAAATTAAATAAATAAAAAACTAAAAAATCATGCTTGTAAAGAAATCGAACTAAGAAATTGCTGGCACATCCTCTCCTTTTTCTCATTAAGAACACCTTTTTGTTTGTTTTATTTGTATTAACCAAGAGCGTTTTCGCTTCAGTGTTGTAATTTAATCTTTTAGTCGTCAAATCTGGAATTAGTCGCCAAATCCGAAAATGGGAAATCGTTGATCTCGATTATCCTGATCAGAACAATGGAACAAAATTATTGTATTGTCATCGGTCCTTGCAAGTGTGCAAAATTTCGAATTGATCTGACCTTTTAAAGTGGGTAAAAATCGAGTTCCAAGATTCCGTTCAAAATGTTCTCTCCGTGTGACCAAAGTTGGGAAAGACGGATTTAGAGACTCGTGTTCGTACAGACAACAGAGAGAACATGAATCTGTTTTGCACACACATTTATAATATTTTTTAAAGTTTTTTTATTATTATTATTGACTCATGGATTCCCTAGGTTTGATTCATGAGGCATGTGGGTCCCGCGGAACACAGTTTGAAAACTAGAGCAAGAACACTTTTTTGTTTAAAATTCTTAATATCATAGCTACAGCAAATGTTTTAATACATTAAAAACTTTCTTACAAAATATGTTTTTATGGGATGTAAAACAACAAAAAGGTTGTTATACACAATTAAAAGTTATTTACAACTTTGGCCGTTCACAAAAATTTAAGAAATGAATAATTTTTAAATATTAGAAATTTTGTTTTTTGATGGTTGTTCTTACTCTGTCTCTATTTTAATTTTTTAAAAAGGGATAGAAATATATGTTAATGGTTAGTATCCATTTTTTCTTTTTGGTTTAGTTAAGTAAAATTTTTCATCATTAAAATAGCTATTTGTATGTTAATTTAAATGTTGCAAGCCAATGTATTCATTTTCCTATTAAAATTAATTGCAAAAGTAGAAATGAACTGAATGTTTAATGGGTGTAATAGTTGTATTATATATTTATTTTAAGATTAAATTTAATCAAAAGCTAATAAAAAATATTATGTAAAATTTTTTAAATGTGTTTCAACAGAAATGTCGCGGTACTTACGTATTATCGCAACCGTATTGGCGACATTGTAGGAAACAAAGCACATGGTTGCAAATTCTGCGCGTACGACACATGTAAATCAGGTCTGCCAATTTGGCGAGTTATCTTGAACGTTGCCATTTTTGTGATAGTACGTAAGTACCAATGTTGCTTATACTTGAAAGGAAAATCAAATAATAATTTTCCTTGTATTCCGGTGTATTATGCCCACTGATGTATCACACGCACCTATACTTTCAAACTATATTTATTTTTATTTTTAGGTATATTCGCGTTAACCATCCGATATAGTGGTTAGCGACGCTGACTGCTGTGTCGTAGGATCTGGATTCGAATCCCGGAGAAGGCATGGGTGTTTGTAAATGTATAGTGCCTTCGCGGCAGGGGGGGTACTCTAAATAGCCATCGAGCCGCATGTCCTCTTGTGAGGTTGGTAGAAGGGGAAGAGAGGTGGTGGCCCCTGACCACCCCCCAAAAGTGTCCTCCTTCCAAATTGGGATGAAAATGGGCCAAATCTTACTGTCCCCTGCATGGTGCCCAAAGCTACGGGTAACGTCAGGCGTCACTTAGCCCTTTGCCATGATGAATTTCGTGTCGATCTGGCCTTTGTCGATCAGGTGGCATTAGTAACAACAACAACAGGTATATTCGCCGTCTAGAGTGCACCCATTTTATGAAGAAACTTGAAATATACATGTGCGATATTTTTAACTTTGGTGAAGTCATATTTATTCGAAGTATTCACCAGGGCTTTTGAACAACGTTATATTTCTAGAACTAAAACCCTAAAGAGCAAGAAAAGAGGTGTAAGAAAGTATCTGGATGATAGAAAGTGAAAAAACATTTACAAAAGGAAGCCAAATGCTTCCTGCCTGTCTAGAAATAGTGTGTTAATGGATAAGAAATCATGGATTTAAACTAAACCTGACATAATTCATAAAAATAATGTAGTATATTTAACAATATCTAGATGTAACGAAATGCGACTATTTATTTAAAAATCATAGCAAAAGTAGTGGGGGAAGATAAAACAGAATTCGATGATGTGCCTGGAGACACTACTGAAAACGAATTTGATGAACTTTTCAGTTTATCCATTAATTAAAGTTCATAATTTATGTCATTTCTTTTAAATAAACAGTACTTACATACACATTGCAGTCTAATTTTTTTTAATGTTCATCGTCTCTGCTTTTAAAGCTGTCATTTTTTACATCCAGCTCACCCGCAAATTTAGATCTTATTTTTGGTAAGAAAAATACGCGTTTACGTCGGATTGTACGGTACTTAAAATGTAAAAGTTTATAAAAAGGTGATGTACTTGTGTGTGTGTTAACACTGAATATTTAATTTTACAAATGTGAACATCTAAACATTAAAAAAAATATATGATACGTGCATTTTTTTATTAGAATTTAGAAAAGATTTCTTATACGTGTTATCAAAACTGGTAAACATAAAATTCAAGAATAAGTAAAATTTAACAGAATTCAAAAAGTAAATGAACGCAGATAATTCAAAAGTTAGCACATTTTACATTTATTTACTTCTGTTTTAAGCAGTTTCTAAGTATAAAAAATCAATTGAACTCTTATTTTCTGTTTTATGTATCTGATCCTAATCTTATAAAAATGAATTTTAATAAAAAAAATATGTAAAATCCTTATAAGAATCTGCATGAAAAAAATTCCATGCAGCAAAATTTCTGAAGTTCTGTTGAATTCAAAAATAATTTAATATTCAGTAGAAGGAATTTTAGGTATAAAATTACATTCGCAGAGCATTTTAGAATTTTTCGAAACGCCCTAATGTTTTTTATTTAGTTAGTTTTACTTTTATGCATAGTAATAAAATTGGGTTCGAAATAATATATATTTGTAAAATTTTTTTCCAAAAATTTCACATTTGAAGAAAAAGGAAGCAATTTATGAATTTTTTGAGACTTTATTTCAATGAATAATTTGTTTTCTAAGTAAAATTGCTTTTGCACACATTTCTTATGCATATTTCTAGGTATTGAATCTAAAACTTATAATTATTTCTAATGAATCGAAAGTAATTGCACACTGAATCAACAAACAAGAAATTTTCTATAATTTTTCAACACTTTAAGAAAAAATGCACCTGTAACTAAAAATGATTTAATTCCGTAGTTTTTAGTTGATTTCCTAAATATAATCCTATTAATATATCTCTGTGAAATTTCGTGCAAATATGTGTTGGTTTTTAAGATATAAACTTTCAAAAATGCAATCGAACTAAGCTGTAACTTAATCTTTCAGTCGCTAAATCTGGAAAAGGGATCTGAAATTAGACGCCAATTGCTGGATGGGATCCGAAAATGTTAAATCGTTAATCCTGATGATCCTGATCAGGACAATGGAACAAAATTATTAAATTATTATATTGTCATTGGTCCCCTGGACAAGTGAACAAAATTTCGAATTAATCGGACCTTTTAAAGTGGGTAAAAATCGAATTCAAAGATTCCGTTACATACAAGAAAAGCTTATAAAAGAATGTTAAAAACGCGTTTAGTATTTTAAACACACTTCTAACCTTTATTCTAATTATTTCTCAATCAAAACAGGTTTAGACCGCTAATTATTTGAAATTTAAAATGGTTAAATAAATAAAAGAAATAACATTTTTAACGTAATCAAATACCATAGTAAAACTTTTAAACAAAATTCAAAATTGAGCGTAGTTTATTTATTTACTGTCATTTTGTTTAACCAACAACAACAAAAATACAAGTCATTTTTGAGTGATAAGTTTTCACAAGGGTTGTAATAAAATTACTAAACATATATCTAGTGAAAATAGTTTTGAATTTGATGCTGAACTGAATAAATAAATGTATAGCTGATGTAGTATATCAACATAAAGGGCTCAACATAATTGATGTGCTTTGTCCTTCTGAATCACAATTTAATGACATAGTCGGAATGTGAATTGTCCCTCATTCTTGACGTTGACGTTTAACTTGCGAAGCGTAAGAATATTACACATGAGTGGGTCATCCAACATCCCGAAAGATGATTTATGGCTTCCTTACTGACACCCGGACTTAATAGATATTAGTTGTGGTCACGGTATCTGGATGGCAATTGTCGTAAACTTCCGCTGTTCCCGTTGAGTTGCATGTACTTGTGAATCCTGATTCCCTCGTATAGTGATGCTACTGCACGCTATCTGTATGAGCTTTAAGCCTTCACGATTGTGGTTTCAGTTGTTGTATTCGTTACTATTTGAAAGTTAAGTGTCATTCGCCTTTTGGTAGCTTCTAAGGTATTGTTACTAAACAGCCGACCAATAAACATTATTTTTTGTCTCTAATAATAAGGATACGTTGATTTTCATGCATTCTGAGGTCTGCGTAATCTTAGAGATATGCAATGTTTCATATTTATAAAAAATATCGTATGTTAAAGTATTTGTTGAATACAGTAAATTTTTGAATTATGTCCCGAAATAAAGTTTAAATAATTGAAAAGTTTCCTACCCCCCTTCCCTTTGATGTAGGATTTGTTAATTTAAAAATGTATTGAACCATCTTTCAATATATCGGACGACTTTCTCTGATTGGAGTTAGTTACAGTGAAAATTAAATCAAGTCGCACTATAAAGGAACCCGAGGGCTATTGGTGACATACCTTGTAGTGACAAAGACGACATTTTATTTTGCACTCCCTCTTTTTTAACTACCACACCACAACAACGGGAGGATTTATGTTTATTTCCATTGAGAAAGAGTACTGCATTTAAGATCACTTTAGAAACATTGATCAAATGTTGTCATTCCTGTAATTGATGATACAGATCTAGAGATAAAATTAGCTTTTGAAATGTTGTAGCCAAATCATATTTTCCCAGTCTTTTTTCATAAGAAAACCAAATGGAATCTTTGCCGTGTTCTTGCCCTGGATGCAGTAGATCTGCATCCAGGCAGATCCTGCAGTGTCCCCCCTTGACACTGCAGGATCGAAATTTATAACCAAAAGTCTGGTTAAATCCAGCTTATCCGGGTTTTTGTGTCCAAATCTTTTACACCAAGAGGAAAAATTTTTAAATGATTTTTGAATATCATTTATAGGCTCGTGCTTAGATTAATTGGTAAAAATGTGAAATACCCTCAAATAATTCCAAGTTTTCAGAGATTGTTGTGGATTATAAAAGAAGTAGTTGCTAATTGTTTTTACCTCAAATTTCTAAGTTTTAATGTTTAACCATATGACTCCGATTACAACAACAACTATTAATTTAAAAAAAGTGTTTCTCTTAATGTTGTAGACTACATAAAGTATCATACTTTGAAACAACCCGTCGTACCAGTTAGATTTAATGGCTGCATACCAGAGTGGTCGTAGTCACGAAATCATGACGTGTGTTGAAAATTCCTTTCGTCATCTCTAGAAAAGGGTGCTGGACATTAAGGGCTCTTTTACACGAGTCAACTTGTGCTCCACATACCAGAAGGGACAAGAATTAGGGAGCTAGTTCGGTATAGAAATCTCTTGTGTCCCTTCACTCATAGTTAGCTGGCTTTCTCTGCTGTACCACTTCCTCAAACATTCAAAAGTTATGTCCCCTCCATTGGTTGACTCAACTAAAAGGATATTGCGGAAGCTACGCTCTTTACACGAGTCAACTTGTGCCTCACATAACAGAAAGGACAAGAATTCGAGAGCTAGTTCGGGATAGAAATCTCTTTTGTCCCTTCATTCGAGTCAGTTGGCTTTCTCTGCTGTACCACTTCCTCAAGCACTCAAACGTTATGTCCCCTCCATTGGTTGACTCAACTAAAAGGATATTGTGAAAGCTATGCTCTTTACACGAGCCAACTTGTGCCCCACATAACAGAAGGGACAAGAAGTCGGGAGCTAGTTCGGAATAGAAATCTCTTGTGTCCCTTCACTCACAGTCAGCTGGCTTTCACTGCTGCACTACTTCCTCAAGCACACGAAAATTATGCTTCCCCATTGGTTGACTCAACTAAAAGGATATTGTAGAAGCTACGCTCTTTACACGCGGCTACTTGTGTATTGAAAATGGAGAAAGCTTTTTATTGTACCGATGAGTACGGCACTTTCTTTTCGGTCAACTTTGAGTACGCGGAAGAAAAAGATCCCCTCCCCCTTCACACTAGAGGAGTGGTGACAGAAAACGAGTTGACTGATACGAAGTTGCTTCGTGTGAAACCAATTTAAAAAAAGCGATGCTTGAAGTCGAAAGATACGAGTGTGGGAGGAGAGCAATAATTGATTGTTGAATCAATGTACTGATCTATAATTAATTGACTATTAGACTGATTGTTAAAGGAAAGTTATGAAGCCGGGTAATTCGTAAAATATATTCGTTACCTTTCGTTAACGTTTAATAAATTTGCTGTACTTTTAAACAATTTTCCCCTGACTGCACTCGCAAACCACCTTCAACAGCTGGTGCTACTGAATACCAGCTGTGTAGCGGGGTTGAAATCCTTAAGATGGTGTGATGGCGAAATTTGGAGAGTTGGGTACAAGCTCAGGTGTCGTCCTTGTTTCTCAACCTTGGTTCAGAAGTCTAAAGTTCATATTCCAAATTCTAAAATCAGCTAAATTCATTTTCTGAATGTGACTTTAATAAAAAATTAATCAATCAACCAGTTGGATTGAATTTGTAATAGTGGGATTATTTTATAAAATAATTTGAGTAGAAATTCCGTGAAGAAATTTTGTTAAAAAAATATGTGTCCTGTATTAGTGGAATTTAAGACAAAATAAATAATTATAAATTAAATAATATTACATTTTTATAAATAATTTTTTTATATTCATTAAAATTTCCCATTTTCTATTATAATTAATATATGAAGAAGGATGGAAGAGAGGTATTTTTTAAATTTGAAAATGTTCTATAGGTATGTTTCCGTCATATCCATATAAAAAATTATACATTAGTATAAATCCTCTGGTGTGTAATGATGTTATACTAATGGATTACAATCTAAAAATCCTATCTACAGCATTATTTATAGATACTAGTAAATCTTTTGTAAGAAAATATAAAATCATTGCATTTCTTTCTTTTTCTTGTGAGCATTGTTCTCGGGAATCTTCTGAGCGGAAACTGTTCGTAAGAGGATTATGTGTGTGCGAAGTATTACGAAACTAAAAACTTCAAGAAGATCCGGGGTACCAACCTCGGGATCAATGTTTTCTCGTGTGTTAAATAGCAGAAGTTTAAAATGCGAACATGATTAAGAAAAATAATTAGATTTTTCTTCTTCTTGTTTTGCTAGTCTGTTTGTTTTACTTTAGGCGCTGGCTGTGTTTCTTTGTTTTGAAATAATCTTTTTATCCTACGTTAATTAAATGCGTTGGTTCTCGAAAGACCTGACTACGCATATAAGAAAATGAAAGTATAACTACACTTCCAGGATTTGAAACGCCATTATTAATAAGCTAAACTCTTCTCAGCATATATGTTTATTTTAAAACTTTTATATAATTAAAATATGCCAATGCCTATGTGATTGTAGTACATATAGCTTGATGTACATTCCTTTCCGTATTTATAATTCCTAGAATCTTAAAACAAAATTGCAAAAATGTTTTTTTAACGGAAATAATTTTTTTAAATGATCATGCTATTAGAATAAATAATATTTTGGTCCCCGGCTCAAGTCGGTGGATTTTCATGATGCAGAAAATCGACAGCGGCCATGTCGTATGATTATACGGCATGTAAAACACCCTAGAGTGTCTGTTTGGCTTGGGTGCTCTGGGAAAAATTAAATTCTAATACACGTTCGCATCATCAGAGTTCAGGTGCCTTTCTCTGTGGAGGAAACTGGGTGACAAAATTACCTCGGTGATTTGTATCCGCCTATAGGGTGTCGCACTAAAAAGAGATACAGTTGACTCTCGATAATTCAAACATTCGATAGTACGAACCTCTCGATAATTCGAATGCTCAGTCGATATGCTCAGTCCCTAGAAAAACTCTTGATATTTTGAACTAAAACAATACGTTTGGGTAGACTCAATAATTCGAAGTAAAATCTGTGGCTGGCCAGACTACAATACGCAATAATTCGAAATTAGCTTATAAAACACTCGATTATTCGAACCCTCACTATCATGTACAGTCCTGTAGTAAACAGGTTGGAGCTTACAAGTTTTGCATTGTTCTGTCTCTGCGTGTCTTCCCGAAAACGTAGCCCTTTGATGACCATCTTTCTGCTACCCCTACTTTGTGTTTTCCGATTCCTGAGGCAAAAAGACACTTATATTGCTTTCCTTCTTCAAGTGGACAATAGTCCACCCACACCTGTTGTCAGCCATCCATATCTTTCGTTAAACACGTGGCCTTACTACACAAGTGTTCAGAAAGGGTGGTTCGCTATTGTAAAGAAGAGATGTATAGGATTGTGTATGCATGTATTGAAAGTATTCTTTTAATACAGGACTTTTAACTTCTGTATAATATTTATACTGTATAAAATGTACTTTTTAAGAATAATTTAAAATAATTTTATACATATGTACACAATTGTTGTTTTATTACATAGTTTTAAATTTAAATGTGTTAGAAAAGAATTTCTCTTCGTGTATTTTGGGAGTTTTCTTCTAGTCTCTTGATAATTCGAAGATTTTCATTGGTCCCTCCAACTTCGAATTATCGAGAGTCCACTGTACCAGGTCCCGGGGAATGTACTAGGTCTGCAACTGTAAAACACTAATCCGCATCCCATAGGAAATAAAAATATACGTATTTTGGTTAGCATAAACAGATCATATGCATAGGAATTCATTGTTGTTACATCCAATTTTTTTTTTTTTTTACAGTGACGAGGAAGTTGTTATGAATCTTTAAGGTATCCGAACACGTTGAAAATGACTAAATTCAGTCAAGACAGATATTTTTGTTTTTTTATTTTATTGAATAGAGCTATCTTTTGACTTTACGAAACAAACTTTATTTTGTTTCTACGCTACCTAGAGGCCACGTTACAATCAATTTTATAAAATTAGAAAAACCGGAAGTGGGTTTCTGAACTACCAGAAGTGTGGGCATTTAAATTGCTCAAAATCTATCATGGCGAGTCTGATAACTCAAAATATTACGAATGCATTTCTATAAAACTTTTTAAACCGGATATTTGCGTTATTTTCTAGAGAATGTACTAAAATATTTCTTATTGTATGAATACTTTTTGAGTTATGGCTTGTTATTTAAATAATGGTATCATAAAAAGAGTAATATTCCTTATAATGTTTATTTAATCAGCTCTAAAATTTTCAAATTTTAATAAAAAAATTAAAATTTTAGTACATTTTCTAGTTAAATGCATGTAATTTGTTTTAGAAAAACTTTTACTAATATATTGTTACGATTTTGGTATTTAAAATGTGTTTATAATGTTAAATTATGTCAAAATTATTATTCTGCTTGAAAAATAGTGCAGGATCAATGTTTATTGCATGTAAAAATGAGAATTAGATCAATTGCTATGGGACCTTGTAAATAACATGGGGCTCTATGGGTATCTCGCCAAATTGGCGAGATATCGTTTAGTTGGCGACAGTTTTGGCAACTTATTTTGCCGCCAAATTTGTTGCCAAGTGTCGCCAAATTTGGCGATATTGGCAATATTTGACGACTTCCGGCTCCGGTTCTCCTATTTTCTGGAATGTTCTACCACTTTCGCCGTGTCTATATAAGGCATACTGAAATGCAACATGGGGCAGTTGTTATTCAGATTTCTTAAAGCTCAGATGCGCCCGCAGCCTCTGTTACTTTACGGGTGATTCCGTTGTGATTTATGCTGAAGAGAGTACGAAGGCCTACGGCTTTGAATTTGATCTCTTCCCCGCTGGATCAGTACATTGCGTTGTGTTACTGTTGTGTTGTATTACTGTGACTTCGGCTGTTCTTATGCCTTTCTGAACATTGTATTCTTCATTGGGCTGATAATAAAGAACTGTTTTATCGCTGTCCTGATTAAAGTCTATTCAATCCTGAACCCAACAGTGAAATTCGTTACAATATGTTTATTACTTTTTTCTCTAACTGCTTTGAAGTTTTCCAAAAATATTGCTAAAATTTCACTCATAATTGTGATTTTTGTATAATTCAGGTAATTTATTTTAAATTTTGATAGATAAAAATATATATAGTAATATTTATTGGTATTCAGTCATAAAAGAGCATTTATAATGTTTTAGTATGATATTTTGTTAAAAAAAAATCTGAACGTGTTCGGATACCTTAAGATTCTCTAAAGAAATACCTAAAATAATTCAATTTATTCCACATTTATTTTCTACGAAGTATTAACGAAAAATTTTCTTTCGATCATTAATTTCGAAATATGATGGTTTTTGTTATTTTATTTATTACTAGCAGTTGCCCACCCGCTTCGCTAGGCATTTCATAATGTTGTATGACTATATATTGTTTTTAAGTTACTGAGATATCTAAGTTTTAGAATAAGCCTTCGATTGCATTAAGAATTATTCGTATTGCCATCGCTTCTTGATTTAAAAAAAATAGGACAAATTTATAAAATTTCTAATTTTTTTCTACTAATTCTAATTTTTCTGCATTTATTTATGACGCCCCGATAATCCCTTCAACCTCATTTGGCGGTCAATTTTAGAATAATTCGTTTTTAGAGGATCTGTACACACCGAAAGAAACCTTCTTGCCAAATTTCAGGTCTTTAGGTCTAATAGTTAAAAGAAGGAATTTTTTCGCGTTTTTAATCCACCGCACCCCTCCCTCCCCCATTGGAAGTCGATTACACCCAAACCTGTTCTTAGGGTCTCCCTAGGCAACAAAAGAAATGCTCTGGCAAAATATCAAGTCTGTAGGTTAAATAGTTCCGGAAATGTGGTGATGAGTGAGTTGCCTTTCTCCTATACATGTATATAAATACGTAAAAATATTCGAGCTTGTTTAAAAGAGAGGTATTTAGTAGCCTAAAACTTATATTGATTTATGTTGTGATGATTGGTCTGCCCCAATCATCAGTGTACGATAGTTAGAAGGAAGATTATTCATAGTCAAAACAAACACAATTTATTTACAAATCTCAACAATCTAACAAACTTGAACAACTCAAGATTAGGAAATGCACCTTAAACTAATTATGGGAGCAAGAGCGAGGAAGACGATGTAATTAATATAGAATTATATATTTTTTATAACTTACTTTAGGAATGTCTTAGCCGTACACATTCCAATAATTGATGATACGTTCAAATTGATCTACTTCAAGCTAACGCTAATCCGATTTAATTATCTAATTGACAAATCGTCAATCTTAAATATCAAGCAGATAATCTCCTGAGCACTTTCGTCTAGCTTTCTATTACGCTACGTTAATCATTACTGCTATCATTTAGCTTCTAACCTCTCTCTCTGTCGAACCCGAAAGTTAATACTTAAATACATGACATAATTTACATAGAGCGCGTCTTCTTCTACAGGAGAAAGTTTTCAATTGAAAAATATTTACAGAAAGATTTTCCCAAGAGGATTATTAGGAGGTACGCGGATAGACTCGTTACAATGTTATCTGATAATATAGATAATAAGTTATTGCAGTGTTGAGTTCTACTGTCTGCAATTACTTCAAATGCATGTATTCTTCCACACTCCCAGTTTT
Organism: Trichonephila clavata; assembly: GCA_019973975.1. Taxonomy (NCBI): domain Eukaryota; kingdom Metazoa; phylum Arthropoda; class Arachnida; order Araneae; family Nephilidae; genus Trichonephila; species Trichonephila clavata. Next base: position 1,259 of record BMAO01023234.1, on the reverse strand, counting down.
CCTGGTTCCACTGAAGACCCACCGTGTAGAGGGTCTTCAGTGGAACGTGCAGTGGCCCCACCGTGTAGAGGGGGGCCGCTGCACGTTAACTCTGCCAAGGCATAATGTTCTCCCGTTGGTGAGGTAGTTAAGAGCAGGGGGGGAGGGTGTTCTCTATGGTGTCGTCCTTATCACTTGACCTCGGTTCAAAATTACGAGGTCCGTTGCCAATAGTCCTCGGGTTGCTTTTTAGTGTAAAATTAATATATAACTCTCTCTCACTCACTCCCGGTTCTCAAAAATTCATAATTCAAATATGATTTTATATCTTAAGGCAGGGGTGGCCAACCTTTTCACAAAAGTGTGCCACTGTTAGATAAAAAATAATTAAGCGTGCCACTTCCAACCTTTAGAACTAATGAAAAGGTGGAATATATTATGTAACTTTTACGCAAATAGCACATTTAAAAAGCACAAATCTAAGTAGGGGAAATTTAAAAGAGCAATATAATAAATGAAAACAAAGCACAAATTAAAATTTTATTGTTTATCAGTACAGTTAATTTTGAACGATATTTTGATTTTGATATGTTCATAAAAGAAAACATTTGTTCACAAACGTATGTTGATTCAAATCTACAACAATATCCGACAGAGCCGAATCGTGTAAATTTGAAAAATTGCTTTTTAGTACAAAATTCAATAGAATTTCTTACATTTGCTTTTCAGTGTAGTACGATGCCGTATACAATAGCTTCGATTTTGATTTCAGGTAGGCAACAATAAACACTTTGCAGAGAAACTGAAAAATTATCTGTGAAAAGATCTGCATTTGTTTAATCTTAAGGTATCCGAATACATTAGAATCAGTAATATTGTAAAAACGTACAAACGTATATTTTTTTATTGTTAAGTATCATTTAGATTAGAATACACAAACAAAATTATCATAAGAATATTATTACAATAAAAATTATTTAAATGCGATATTTTGACAAAAAATTAACATAGAATTACCTACTTTCAAAACATTCTCCTTTTATGGAAAACGATTGTATAATAATAATATTTTGCCCATATATATATATATAGTTCAGACTTCTGTATGGAGCCTGAAGTAGGATTTTTGGAAAGTTCACGTTATTTTCTGAGTTATTTGTAATTGAAATAATAATCTCTCTGTTTTGTTTCTAAAACTTTTTCGCTCTGATGTATTAAAATATGGATAAATCCACTTCTAAGTAAAAAATTTCAAAATCTTAGTTCAGGCTCTGTACATA